>SSHR01002277.1:0-30744 GCA_006518225.1 Fusarium neocosmosporiellum
CGGCCGCCTGCATCGCGGCCGGTGGCATCGAAGGGTGAGTCCGGAAAAGGTTGATCATTCCCATATAGTAGTTCATCCAGATCCCGGCCACCGAAAATGTCCGGTATTGCATCGTCATCCCAAACGGCGAGTCTCGTTTATCTGAGTATTCCGGCCTGAGAGGTTGGAACTCGGGACCCAAACTGCTCTCAAAAACTTCGAATGCATGTTTGATGGCCTCCCACTCCTGGAGGGCAGCTTGGAAGCTGGCTTCAGGGTCATGGTCATCAGTTGAGTCGCTCTGTGGCGATGACCCAGTCGGAGGTGTGAATCCTCTTGGAACCTTGAAATTCCCATTCGTGGGTACAATGCCAGGGAACGCAGGCGGCGAGCCATTTCCAGCTCCAGGAGAAGGGCCTTTGGCACGGCTTACTCTTCGTTTTCGTGACACATCTTTGGAGGCAAATTCTGCAAGGCGCCCAAGCAAGAGAATCAGATGATCATACGTTCCATATCTAGATCTCCGGTGTTAGAATTCCATCTGAGCCCAACATTGGTGAGTCAACTTACATAGCTTCCAGCTTAGAAATTGGTGCTCTTGGCGGACATTGAGACCAGAACTCGTATTCCATGCTGGGTCGGTTGTTAGTTATGTGACCCTTACACGCATGAATGACTCACAATAACTTGGTGCCTCCAAGCATACTTTGATATACATCCATCTTGCAGTACCACCAGTACAAGTCCCGCACGTTTTCGTATTGTTCAATATCCCTGTCAGTCACAGTGATGTTGGGCGAGTCAGCCGGTTGCTCTTTGCCCAGTCCGTAATCATCTGGCGTGGTTCCATGACCTGAGAGTGTGTGAAGCAAGTCATAGTCAAGGTCGTTGAGTTCGCTCTGTGATGTTACCAGGAAACCGGGAAAAAAGCTGTCCATTTGGTTCTGATTCCGGGCATCCCTTTCTGCCTGTTTCAGTCGCTTCACCGGCAGGTATCTCCGCGACATCTCCTTTAAAGGTATCTCACGAAACAGAATTCTGGCACCAAACAGATGATTGCACCATTTGGTATGGTCCGATGACCAAACTTCGAAATAGGCCAGTAAGAGTGTTGCCGCGACCGTTGCAGGTTGTGTGCGCCTGAGAGGTGTGTTGACGTTTCTAGCAATCCTGCGTATTGCCAGGTGATAGTGCTTCATAGCCGCCGTAGCTGGCATTTTTTGCAGTTTTGCTATCTGCAAGGCCGCCAGAGCAAGCATGGCATGAAGTAGCGCGGGATGGTTCAAGGATATGACAGGAAAGGTATCTTGTCGACGGTTAGCTTGGTAGGACTTGTATAAGAGAGACGAAAGGCTTACAGCTCCAAAGATTATTGGCTCCTTTCGGAGTAGCGTCGAACGCGTTCTCGCCAGTGTGGTCGAATGGGTGCCTCTCATACAATGACATGCTCGGACCTGTCACCTGGATGAAGTGCATGAAAATAGACAGCATCCTAGGATCCTTGAGTTCAGACATCCGGGCTGTTGCGGTATAGTCAGAGAGTATGTTGCATTGGGCAAACGTGGAAAAGGCTCGAACTCGAGTGCCATTCGAGTCCCATGCACCATTGAACTGCTTCATCACCGGTCCAAGAACCTCTCGGGGATCTTGAGTTTCATCGCCTGACTCTCCCATCGAGGCATCGTCTTCCGGCAAGTCGTAGTCAAGGGCGGATTCCGGTACTGACCTATCCGGTTCGGGTGGCTCTTTCTTGATGTGAACAGGATTCGCTTGGCTGCCACTAGCATATGGTTCACCCGCATAGGGTTCACTGCTCTGTCCGTTAGTCGGAGGGCCGAAGTGGTGCGGGCGATGCTCTTGTGGAATCCTGGCGTATCCTGTGCGAGGCTCGGGTGGCATCATGCCATTAGGCTGGTGGTATGAATGCGGAACAGCAGAAGCATTGAAATCGTATGCACCAGGGGGCATCGAACCCTGTCCGTGGGCGTAGTGCCCATAGGGCACATGTTGATGACCATGATAGCTGAAGGAGGGTGGCTTGGGGGCTATCACGGGCAACGGGCCTTGAGACGATGCCTTTGCTTGCAAATGACTGACGAGATGTGAAGACCCTGGGGGATACAGAGCAGGACCAAAAGGGCCACCTTGTATCGCACCCATTAGGTCCTTGAAGATGACCCGCTGGCTATAGCCCTCGCATTGGCGTTTGGATTTGATGCAATTGTTGCATGTCGGTCTGCCCTCGTCGCATTTGATGCGCCGTTTGCGACAAGCTTTACGGGAGTGTGCGTCAGTAATGTAGCCCTCAGACCAAACATACAGGAGTGGCGGGTTTGCAGACTCACTTAGACAGCCAGTTTTTGTCCTCTTGCGGATGTTATTTCTCTTGCGATCCGGGTCGTCTTTGCCATCATCTTGTTGGTTCGAGGCAGCAGGCGCCTTCTGAGCAGTTGAAGCTGATGCCACTCCAGAATCTCGATCCATGATGAAAGTGTCGCCGAGGTGCAAACTTCACAAGCTCTCGGTTCACGCAGTCCTCTGTGGTTGGCGGGTTCACATGGCGGTTCCTCACCGTTGAGTCTGGAGCAAAACCACAGTTCAAGACAGGAGTACTGCAACACACCGGCTGGGGGCCGATAAGAAAGACAATTAAATGAAGACAGGTTCGGCTCGGATGATAAAGATGGGATGAAAGCGAACAGGCGGGACCAAGACAGCAGTTCGGGACGAAGAAACAGCCGAGAGGGAAGATAAGAGGAATTGTATCCGCAAATATGACTTGACGAGTCCAATAGGTTAGAGGAGACGGGAAGGCGCATGCAATATAGGCGGACAAAGGGGAGGGAGGGAAGTGATAGAGTCGTTCTCTCAAGCGCGGGAGGGGACGGAGGGGAGAGCAAGACAACAGCCAAGGATCTGGGTTTGTCTACTATAAGGAATCTTCTGGCGGCAGGTGATAGAGCAACTGAAACATGTTTGTGTAACTTGAGAGTCGGCGGTTTGCCAGTTGAGCTCGGCCACCGGAGCGAGGAGATGGATGGGTTTCCTGTCAAGTCTGGCCGGCGACAGGGACTGCGGCCGTCGCAGCAAGGGTGACGATCTTGTGCTCGGTGTTTTGTCTTGTCCGTCTGCTGTTGATTGAGCCGCCGGGTCGTCTAGTCGGAATGTCTCTGAGCCAGCTTCTTGTTTTAGCTCTTGCTCTCTCTGTCTCTCTCTCTCTCTCTCTTTGTTGCCAAGACGATGGACCCTTCTTTAACCTCGGAGCGTTGAAAGAGTCCGGCCAATGGTGAACGGCCTCTAGTAAGGCCCAATTATTCAAGTTTGCGAAGCGACTGATGAGAGAACGAGAAAGGGCCGAGAAAGGGCAGCACGCGCCCCGGGTCCTGAGGGCGGCACCGTACCCGCCGCCTGTAAAGGTAGCTTAGCGGGATGTTGGGATGTGTGGAGATGAGGGTGGTGGTTTTTTACCGTAAACTGTGGGGGGGGCTCTCCGACGATGGTGATGGTGATGGCGTCCCAAATAGGGAAGGTACACAGTGTCAAGCCAGACGCCGGATGAGTTCAAGCCCACAGACGAAAACCAGCTCGTGTTGGTAAGCAAGGCGTTATTGGAGCCTTGAGAGTGAAGATTGAAGGTGAAGGAGATGTTCAAAATCAAGGATGGAAGAGCAAGGACGTGTCGATGCGGAGGGGAAAGACCGGCTATTTTCAGATCAGGCTGGCTCGACGAGGTGGGCAAGAACGGGAGGCACCTCCTCAGGCACGCAGGGTACCTCCTTCCTTCCCACTCTCAGACTTTATTTACCGCCTCGAGGCTCAAAATTGAAATGGAAGGCGGCCAGACCAGGAAGGACGGGGCACAGCGGTGCGGTGGGTGGGTGTCACGGAAAGACAACTGAGAGACACCACCATGTATTCGAGCTCATAGAACAGAGAGGTGAGGAAGTGAGATGAGGCGCAGTGAAAGATAATAAAGCAATTCGTTCCTCTCGTCTATGAAGGAAGAGCTGCCTCGATCCTAGGCCATATTATCCAGACTCAATCCCACTCGATCAGCACTCGAGGTATCAAGACGGGCAAACTACAAGAGGCCTGCAGTTGAATCCACAGACAGTACGAGCCTCTGCAGCCCAAGGTACATGCGCTAACCAGTCCTATTAGTAACAAAGGCCGCTATCCCCAGCAGATGAAACTTGAAATCACCACCAGACCAGATGCACCACCGGATGGGAAACCCAGATACAGTATGGACAAGACATGGGGATAGCTTGGGGCCAAAACTGCCGCTTGACAATCTGCAGGCGCCAGGGCCAAGGCACTAAAACTCCCACCGCTCGCCTTAGCACGACCCCAAAGCTTCCAAGAGACAGGTACCGCCGACTCGACGGCATCAGAACTGCCACTCATTTAACGTGGGAGTGGATTCTCCATGCATTGCAGAGAGGGGAGAGACAGACCTTCAAGTCCGAGGCCAACCCTGCCCAGCTGGCGGCGTTGCAGTACTAAGGCGGGCCTATCGTTCGAGCACCCCCGGCCGGCATCAGACCCCGAAGTATCCGTTTCCCGTTTCTCAACGGAGAGTGACGCAGATAAAGGTATTGCTGCTGCTCTCTTGCCCTGCCAACCAGCAAGACCGTCTCAGACTACGCCCTTTGCTGACACGGGTCTACCTGTAATGCAAAGGGCATTGACAATCCAGTCGAAGCCATCATCAAACCCTAGGCGCACGGGGAAACACTACAATCCGGCGGTTGCTGTCAGGACTTAGCAATCACAAGCTTAACGCCGCCATTGCCCAGTGCGACACCCTGGGGCGTTCCCTGGCCTAACCTTAACCCGACCATGCCGATCTCCATTCGTCCATCTAGGACCCGGCATCTAAGATGCCGCTCTTGCTTGCGCCTGGGGCTTTCTGGGTGCCGAAGGCTCCGTACGCACATGATAACTGCATGTATCAGAGCCGACAGGGCAGGGCAGGGCCCATATCTTGAGATGAGTATATCTGCCCTCATCATGGAGCACGCAATGCAATGCAGGCAGCCACAAGCCCCAAATCAAGCCCGTCGGTGAGCACGACGCCCCTCTGGCTCCTCGTTTGCTCATACACAGTGCCCTGTGGGCTCTTTTTCTGGCAATTCCAGCCCTAAATCAGGCTCAATGACGGACTGGGCGTCTCCCACCACACCACCACGGCCTTAGACCGCTGCTCTCAACTCGAGCTTGAGGCCGACTGCCCAACTAACGTTGCAGTACGTAAAAAGATTGGCGAATGGTTTTTCGTAATCTTGGGCCTTTTCTCGGATGCAGCTCCTTCCACCTTCCGTCGGTCGGGCCCTTCTCGGACGGGTTCCCCTCCCGCCCGCGGACCCTCCGAACGGCTGCCAAAACCTTATTAGCAACCTCCTCCGTGCGTTGCACTACCAACATGCTATGGCATGCCAGTTATTGACCTTTGTTCACTTCCCTCATCGGCTGCTTCTGATGGATATTGACTGTTGTTGAATCTATTGTTTGCCAGGGCATTGCTAGCCTGTTGGCCTGCGCCTTGTCCTGCCATGGTTTCCTGTACCCCGTCAACCAACACTTCTATGCGCCCTCATAGTCTTGCCCTCCTGGTCGAGCGCTAAGCCTGAATGCAGCTACAGTACCAGTTCAAGAGCACCTGTGTAACGCAAACAAAACATAACGTTACACATTCCTCGTTTCTAGTCCTGCCCAGTTCCTTTGAACGCATCATGTCTTTCACGCACAAGGTGCGACCTCACCAGACACACTGCCTCTGAGCGACCCGACTCAACACCAAAGGCCCCCCTTGCCCGGTTCTCTGCCTGATCATCAGGCCGTGAAGGTGTAGCTCAGGTCCTTTCATCCCAACCCCGGCGTTGCCCGCCATTGGGATCTTATCCCGGCAAGCCGCCATGCCGTGAACCGGTGTTGGAGTAGCATGCCGCCGTTTCTTTGACGCAAAACCGCGCTTCTGATGTTTCTATCGCGATCCGGCTCGAAAGTTCTCGACGAAGAGTACGAAAACATGTCTTAGACCCTCTCACCCAATGGTCGGTCTCAAAGAACTTGCCTCCTCTACCAAGTCACGGTAGCACAGACGCCATTGAACAAGGCTGTGGCAAAACAAGAGCTTTGGAGGCCTACCAACAGGTATACTTGTGCCCCGTACGTTGCGCGCCTGTTCCACGAGTACGAGCCCTTGCCCAGGAGTGCTGCAGAGCACCGCAATCTTCGTACAGATATAGAGATGGACCTTGATGAGTGGGCAACCAACCCCAATTCTGCAACTTGGGATTGCTCAGTTTGCATGCTGTGTGTCTTTTTGGGGCCATCTTTTCAGGCCACCATGCTGCAGGACAGAGGATGTTCCTAGATTCTAGCTCCAGAGACTGAGTTGCTTCGGCCAAGTACTGTAAAGTCCTCGTGCTGTGGCGCTGTGGCAGCTGTATAACTGTTAAGTCTGGTCAAGGGCTTCGAGGGCCACCCCCGTTCATACCTGGTCCAGAAATAAGCTGAAGCCGCGCCTCGTGTTCAGATGAAGCGCCCAGAGCATGGCCGCTCGCGGGGAGTCACGCCCATGATCCGGAACCATGCATCAGGCGGGTTCCCTCTGCTCCTCGAGTATTGGCGCCATCCCCACTGCGCAGCAAGCCAAGTCGCTCCATGGCTTGTCGGGCGCCCGGGGGTTTCACACTACGATCGGATTCTCGATCGCCAGCAGCTCGCGATCGTTTATCATGGCTCATCGACTGATCTTCCCGCCTCCAGTGACTGCTCCTTTTACATAATGTCTCAACACCAGCTATGATCAGGCTTCTGCACTCACCCGCTATCCTAAATAGCACAGCCATGCGGCTCATGGCATGTCCACCGCGCAGGAGGTGTGACGAGTTCTCAACAAGGAGCCAGTCTATTGCAGGGAAGAGGTGGGCTTCCAGGGCCAAGACGGTCGAGGGCATCGAGAAGCCCTTGCCCATTGTGCACTTTGTCTCGAGTTCTTAGTAGAAACTGGAGTTGTGCGACAGCCTGTCATCCCCGGTGCGTGAAGACCATCGCCCAGCTTACTTGACTTTTTTTTGGCTTGGTCAGCTCACTTCTTTCCGTCCTGTCGATGTTCTCCCCTGGCTCTTCACATCAACGATCTTGGGCTAAGAAGACAGGTGTCTTAACTGAACTAAGAATAGACCGCTATATCTCGGTGCACGAGGAGCAAGGAAAGGATACCGTATCAAGACACACGTTATGGAATGCGAAGATGGATTCACTCCCGCTGGGTCATCTCACAAAGAAGCACAATGCACTCAGTCATCTTCATCTAAGCCGCCAAGGTATAATTCAAGCTAGTTTGAGAAGGGTGCAAAATACGTAAGTAAACTGGCGAATATGAGTTGGAGAGAAGTTGTTCTCTTGCTGCCTAGCATGTGCTAATGTGATGTAAGCCAGGCCGTCAAAGTTGAGATGCTTCATGAGGACAAGTGTACAAACCAGTATGCTGGTACAAACACACTCGGAGTATCAGATGAACTGAAAATACCAGAGGCATTTAGGTATCAGGGTTAATTATGCTCCCTTTGCGAGTGATGGAGCCATTTCACCTACCTGAAGCCTGAAACTACCTAGAAGCACGTGTAATGAATGGGCTCATGACCATCAGTTCAAGGCAAGAATTGAAACACCCTTAGATTTAGATTCAAAGAGTTAGCTTTTCTTGATAAAACCCTATGCATATTATACCAAATGCTAAAAATACATCAGTGTCTTTTTTGCGACTTTTCCATACTCGAGCTTCTTATGGTGTTGTAGGTTAAGGCGCGCACGGGCCAGGTGCCGACTTGAGATTGATACAGGGAGGTGCCTGCTTGCGGTAAGCTCGGTGTGCGTACCTAGAAGCAAAAAAAGTTCAGATGTCAAATTTCCTACAAACTGCTTGTTCACCACGACTTCATCTTGAACAACATCAAAACCACAACCCTTCAAAATGTTTGCGGTACCAGGATGGTCCGTGTCAGCAGACACGCTCAAGGCTGAAGCGCCTTCAACAAACAACAGCGCCCCCGGCACAAAGTCAAAGAAGCGCAAGCGCAACAACGCCGCCGCGGCCGCTGCTGCAGCTACAGAAAACGTCACATCTTCAACCGTGGCCGACCTGTGGGAATCAGTCATTGAAGGCAAGAAGACAGAGGCTCCCAAGCCCGACAAGTCTGCCAAGCGGCAGAAGAAGGAGGGCAAGGGGAAGCGCGGTGATGATGAGCAACCTCAGGACAGCAAGCAGGGTGAAAAGAACGGAAATGCCCAGCCCAAGAGCAAGAAGGAAAAGAAGCAGAAGCAAAAGAAGAAGCCTGCAGAAGACAAGGATGCCAACCAAGAAGAGCCTGCTCCCACACCAGCAAAGAACGACGCCATCGCCAAGGCACCACCGCTGCCTCCCGCTCCTCCCAAGCTCACCCCCCTCCAAGCCTCCATGAGAGAGAAGCTCATCTCAGCACGGTTCCGACACCTTAACGAGACGCTCTACACGCGGCCATCCGAAGAAGCGTATCAGCTCTTCCAGGACTCTCCCGAGATGTTTGACGAGTACCACGAGGGCTTCCGCCGGCAGGTCAAGGTCTGGCCCGAGAACCCCGTCGACAGCTTCCTCCAGGACATCCGCTCCCGCGGCAAGGTCCGCCAGCCTGGCAAGGGAAAGCCCGGTGCCCCTCCCACGCCCCTCGCCAAGATGCCGTTGCCCCGTACTCAGCAGGAGTGCACCATCGCCGACCTCGGCTGCGGCGACGCTCGCCTCGCTGAGGCTCTTCAAGCCGATGGCAAGAAGCTCCGCGTCAACGTCAAGAGCTTCGACCTCCAGAGTCCCAGTCCTCTTGTTACCAAGGCCGATATTGCGAACCTGCCTCTTGCTGATGGCTCCGTCAACGTCGCTGTATTCTGTCTTGCCCTAATGGGCACCAACTGGGTCGACTTCATCGAGGAGGCCTACCGCATCCTACACTGGAAGGGCGAGCTCTGGGTTGCCGAAATCAAGAGCCGGTTCGGGCCCATCCGGAACAAGAACGCCCCCGTCGTCCACAGCGTCGGAAATCGCAAGAAGGCGGCCGCGGGCAAGAAGGGCAAGGGCAAGGGTGATGACGATGCCGACAACGAGGAGGATCTGGCTGTCGAGGTGGACGGTGCGGATGACCGCCGCCGAGAGACTGATGTATCGGCGTTCGTCGAGGTTCTCAAGTCGCGCGGCTTCGTCCTTCAGGGAGATCGCGCGGCGGTCGACCTATCCAACAAGATGTTTGTCAAGATGCACTTCATCAAGGGTGCATCGCCGACAAAGGGCAAGGGTGTGAAACCCCAGGAGCCTCTCAAGGGGAAGAGGGGCATCATCCGCAGGATAGATCCCGTGGATGAGGAGCCAGAGGTCAACGAATCTTCCATCCTGAAGCCATGCGTCTACAAGATTCGATGAGGAACAAGACAGAAGGGGGTCGAAGACGGCTTGTACACACATACACACAGTTATCACAGCGAGGGATACCCGCACCAAAAGCTATCGTGCAATTTTATTTCTTCGTAAACGGCGTTTAAATCCCATATCTTCTCTTGTTGCTCCTGACTGCCATGCCACAGAGTTCATCAAAAGCCTGTATGCTAACCCCCTCGGGGCGTGGGGTTGGACTTTATCTATCCCCCGTCGCGGCGAGTTGCTTAACCTCCATCTATTATTATTCTGCCCACGCCCAAGTTTGTTCTTTTCCATCCTGGTCCTGGCCTGATCCTGGCCTGATCCTGGTCCTGATACTCTCCCATGCTAGTAGTGACGCTCTGAAAAATGTCATGGATCAAGTCAGACTTAGAAAAAGATCAAACTGGCAGCCACATCCGCGTTGCCGTCTGCTGCCTGAAGTGCCTGGATCGCTTGCTCCCTCGTAGCACCCATTGATACCAGGCTCTCGATGGCTTGCGGTGAAATCTGTATCCTCGGAGCAGCAGGCTGGGCCGGAGTTGCAGCTGGAGGCGCAGCAGGGGCAGCAGGGGCCGCGGCGACTGGTGCGGGCTGAGGAGGGGCAGTCGGAGGTTGCTGTTGCTGCTCACCGGGAGGGAGAACAGCGCCCGAACGTTGTCCGATGGTTGTCCCATCGGGGCCAGGCAAGGTGGGCTCCTGTACAATTGCTGCCTCCTCCTCTTTGGGGATTTCTGCCTCTCCCAGGAAAGGAACCTCCTCGCCTTGGATGATCAGCTTGTCCTTGGCCAGGTCAATGGTGGCCTGGTATCGCTTGAGCATGTCGAGGCCGAGCAGCAGATCGACTGACTTGCCCTCCATAACAGTGAAACTGCAGGGCAGGAAGAGGTTTCCAATCTTGATCTGGGCCGAATGGACACGTCCGATGATGTTGGCCGTTCCAACACCACGAGCAACGCCAGCAAATCGGGTATCAACAAGACGCATAATTCCACATTCCTCGGCACAAGCAGGAGACATGATGGTTGCCTGGGCTCCAGAATCCACCAAGGCTTTGACGTTGTGACCATTCACGGCCACATCGAGGTAGAGCATGTGGACTCGTCCAAAGACTAGATGATGGATTCGTCAGTCATCCGGTTTCGGCTCTTTCATCCCAAGATGACTTACCCTCGGGGTTGTGCTCCATAGCATTTTGCAGGTTCTCCATAACTCTCTCCTGGCGGATCATTTCCTCAATCTTCCTCTGGTTTTCGACATTAAAGGGGTCGTCATTCAATCTCTCAATCTCTCGTTGCCGTTCCATACGCTCTCGCTGTTCTCGGTCCTGGCTATCGTGAAATATCTGGGCAAAGCGAGCTGGGTTGTCCACTGCCGCGGCCAACTCGGGGTGCTGTCGCTGGAGCTGCGCCCTCACTGCAGGTTGGCCCAAAATCTGAAGGCGAATAAGCTCGGGGTCTTGTTCATTGCCGCCTCGTCTCCGAGGCTGGGGACGCCGAGCTTGCTCTGGAACGCCTGTGCTGCCTCGCATGTCACGGACGTGCAGAGCCAACATGTCCCCGTCCTTGATCTGATGTTGCTCCATCGTCTGGGCATCGTCGGAGATTAGGCGGCCATTATGGTAGAGGTGTTGTGAGGTCGGAGGGATGGTTGATTCTGCCTGGATAGACTCGCGAAGGGTGGCCAAGGTCATGTCGGGGAAGATTTCGAGTGTAAGCAGGCTGTCCTGCTCCCCAGCTTGGGGATTAAATATATTGAGGGTGATGCGCCTGTTTGCGAGCAGCTGTTAGCCTCTTGAGGAATGGAATAGATAGATATGTGAGAAGCCACCAACATTGTCGCTAGATTTCTGAGTTATGGTTATACCAGCCGAGACGGGTGAAATCGAGGTTTGGGTGGGTTGAGGTGCGGTCGAAATCAGAAGGCAGACGACAAAGACGTAACAAAGTGGCTGGTTCGTGAGGAGTGCTTGCGTGAACGTGGCTAACAGGGCCCAGTTACCTAGGTAGGTAGCCAAGGAGAGCTGGGTAGATATCGCGGAGGGAGGGAGAGAGAGCAAGACAAAGCCAGACCCAAAGCTTGGGGCCTGGGGAAGACGGACAAGGTGTGGATGGGGATGCAAGAAAGGAAAAAAAAAAACTTGAGGACTTTGCAGGAGGTTGGTTGGTTTGTTCCGCCCCCGAGATCAGATGGAGATGTAGATGCAGGTGCAGATGGAGCTGGCTTGGCCGGGGGAAGCTGGATGAGGTTCAAGGTAGGTACGTTGTGAGGGGCGCCGGAGGGGCAACTTTGGGCAAGTTGTCGGATTTTCGGGGCGAGCGGCGGTGACGACAGAAGCGTCTGAGTGCCCGCGGCTTAGGGACAGAGGCCACTAACCTCTAGGGGATAGGTCACTGAGACGGTGCTGTTGGAGGGGCTGCCAGAATAGGGCATGCACATTGCGAGTCAGATTGCATGTATAACGTCATATTTATAATGTCATGCTGGCGGAGTTTTCTACTCTTATCGCCAAGAAGCAAGGAAACCTCCGCTCCCAATGTGCCCGCTGTACCAAGGTAAGCAAGCAAGCAAGCACCTGGAGTTGAGGTAGCTGGAAGTAGCTGGAGCCTTGGCCAAGCTCCCTTCCAGCTCCATCCCTCGGACTACCTACCTGCATCATCAAACCCAAAGAATAACATTGTTACCTACACAAACAAACATTTTCATCTGCATCCATGGCACTCGGCGTGATTGTGGACGGCCGCAACTGCATATACTGTACCTTTTCGTCGACCTGCACGCACGTTATTGCAGCCACGGATCCGATCCTGGAAGCCGACAGAAGGCAACCGATGCTCATGGACGAATCCCAGGGGCGAGCATGACAGCGGAGCAACAGGCTGCGACAGGCTACGACAGCGTCGACGAGGCGGCCATGATGCTGACGACGAATCGAGGGACGCCCTCGGCCATGACTTCCAGGCAGGTCGGCCACTGCTGACTACCCAGCAACAGATCACTCGCCCTGTTGCGGCCAGGTCCCTTGTCCTCACAGAACTGGGCATTCGTACGCATCGTCGTATCCTGTCCCACGGCCGCAGCCTGGAAGCCTCTTACATGGCCAGTTGTGACTGCTGCAGGACGGCTCGGCATGAACCCCGTCTTCCCCTGGGTTCTCGAGGCCCATACTCCAGAGTTGTTGCCAACAGCAGTAACCTGCCGCGTGCAAGCCGACCGCGGAGCAGGGCACCAGATCAAGTACGCTTCGCAGCCATCGATGCCCGGCCATGTACGAGCGTCCAATGCCCGTTGCGTACGCTCCCGCGGCTGTTGGTGATTTGCAACTGGAGCCGCTTGAGATCGCATGCGGATGCTGCCGCTCCAGGGATCCCCAACTGCTGATTGACCAGGTTGACAGGGAGTCCTGGGGAGGTGCACAGCGATCTCCTGCAGCGCTAGCTCTCCTCGCAGGCTGGAGGCTTGTGTTCCCGGTTCCCGTTGTCCGGGTCACTCGGGGATCTTGTTGATTCGACAAGACTTGGTTCAGTCTTGGCCGAGCTTAGCCGTTTGTTGCTGGAGCTGCCTGTGCGGTCCCGTCCGTCTTATTCCAGGGCCGGAGACCCAGAGAGCTGGAATTGTCAGACTTATGTTGCCCTTGATGTTAGTGGTGCATGGGGTATCATCAGTTATGCCGGACTTGGACTGAAACCCTGAAGTCACAAGCGAGACGTGGTGGGTTGGATCTTGAAGCTCGTGTCGTGCATACCAGAGTCTCAAAGACTATTAGCCGAGATGCGTGACATCCATCTCAATTTTCAGGATGGCGTGTAAGTCGTGGAGCAATCTGGTGAGCTCCAGACCTTGGATAGACGTCAGGAAGTCGGCCCCAGCTGAAGCTGGTGCAGGTGGCCCAATTCGTCTACCCTAGACCCTCGTGGCCCATTACTTGGCCAGCTCAATAGCATCACAATTGTCACCGGGTCGCTGCAACAATCTTGCTTGTCAGTTGCTGCCTTGTTGTTACAGAATCTGCAAACTGCCGCCTTCTGTTTGCTCCTACTTTCGCCGCAGTCACGCGACCATGGTGAGAATGACTCTGAGCTAGGTAGCTATGTCATGTGCTTTAGGACCACTGGCACTGGGAAGGAGTACGAATGGATATTCTCCCCCGCTCTCATGAACCCATCCTGACGAGAAGACGGAGAATTATTCGACACCCCCTCTAAGGTAGTCCAAACTCCAATATCGTGCCAAAGCTCCTCGGCCACCCCCGCATAGATCGCATCAACCGTTTTTAGCACCCTCGAACTCATCATCTCATTCTCCGACCGGGCTCGGCGGCTCGACGAGAGCTTGGACTCCACTTGGTCCATCTCGGCGCCGGCCTCATCGTCCGATCTCTCGGTAGCCGTGGGTCCACCTGGAGTGGACGAGCAAACAGGATTCCCAAGAGTTCTTTCCCGTCCCATGACGCTGATTCACTTTCACCAGTCAAACGAGGCCGTGATTCAGTGACTCAATAGAATCGGCAAACACCCCTTTGGGCCCTATCGCCGGGGCCATCAATCAGCCAGCCCAACTCCCGGGGATATCAAGTGCCTGGCCATTCAGCCTGTGTAAACCACCGAGCGCACGGGCGAGCTTCATTTCTTCTCATCACATCATCATATCACCAGCTGAACAGCCTCGACCACGGGGAACCCAGGCTCAGCACGAGTTAATCGAGAAATCACAGACCCACCCCGGCAATAGATCTGACCCTTGAAAAAGGCTCACCAACACCGACTCCCATCCCATACCTACAAGACCGTGCCTTCAGCTGCACTCCTTCTGCGGAAAGTCACTTTACTCTTCTCATCCCAAGGGGATTACTACACGGAACACACACACAACCGACCAGATGAGCAGCATGGAAAAGAAAAATGAGTTCGCCACGGCCGCCAGAGACATGATCTTCTCTGGAGGCGCCACGGATGATAGGGACACGGACGACGACGGTGGCGCCATCGACGACTCGTGCGACGCAGACGAGGAGATGGTCACGTCCAAGAGGAACATTGCCCAGCTGAGAATCCAGAAGAGAAACTCGGAAGCCGGTCTTCTGAAGAAAGTCATCCCATTCCACTGGGCCCCGATGCTCTCACCCCTGACCGAGAACGACATCGCAACCTGTGTCACGCTCGAGAACGCTGCGCTCTCCGACCCAAGACACAGGTCGCTGCCCGAGAAGGTAAGCCAGACAGCATATGCCCGTCTCACGCAGTCCTCCATGTGATGGCGCCTCTGGGATCACCGCTGACCAGTTACCATAGATCGAGTACCGTATCCGCAAGTCTGGTGGGGTCTGCTACGGCCTCTTCAACACATACAGACCAAATGATGCGAAGGACTGGACCATCACCACCCTGCAGCACAGCCGACCTGTCGAATCTGGCCGCTATGACCATGCCAAGCATGTCATGTTTGTCCACATCCTCGCTACCCTCGGAACTCACCCAGTTGTCACCGACGCCGACATGGCCATGCCTGAGAACTGGCGAGACCCTTCAGCTTGTCAAGGTTCACCCCTGGGCCACCAGTCGACGGGGAGAACGATTTGTCTCCATTCCTTTGTCGTGTGCCCCGAGGTCCAAGGTGTCGGCATTGGCAAGACGGCAATGACGTCGTATCTCCAGCTCATGAACGAGTCTGGCATGGCTGATCGAGTTGCATTGATCTGCCAACCTGTAAGTCCTAGCACAAGTTCCCACCTGACCTCCAGAATCTAACACACCCAGTACGCGATCCCATTCTACAAGTGTTTTGGCTTCAGAGATATCGGCCTGAGCACCGAGGCCCTTGCAGGACAAGGCTGGCATGCCATGGTAAGTGTTTGATTCGCCGTATGATCTAGTCCGTTGCTAAGTACCCCTGTAGGTGCTCGACCTGGGTGGCCCCAAGAAGAAGACCAAGGAGGAACCCACTCAAGTGGCCAAGAAGCCCGGGAGCTCAACATGATGGATCTCTCGTGGCTTGTCTGCATACAATTGCCGTCAACAGGCAACAACCAGAGTATCAGCTCAGGAGAAGCCGCAGGTATTTGCTTCATCTTTGTACCACGGCCAATTGCTCGCACAAACGAGTTATCTAAAATAATGAGATAGCTGGTCTATAACTTTTGCGTTTCACATTCTATCTCCCTTTTGATTGCCCAATTCTCTTTCCCGGTGACCTTTTTTTTTAGTATCGTAACATCGTTCCTTTAACCCATTGCTCGACTCCCGTGGCGTTTAGTCGCTGGCCTTGTACTTGAGGCGGTACTCTTCAGTTCGCTTGATGTCATCCTCGGAAGCAAAGCTCTTCATGCCGGCGATGATATCGTCCAGGGTCAGGATGGCAAAGATGGGGATGCCGTACTCCTTGCGAAGCTCACCAATGGCACTGGGGCCAGGCTTGGACTCGTCGCCATCGGCGGCGGGGAGCTTCTCCATGCGGTCCAGAGCGACAACGATCCCAACGACGATACCGCCCTCCTTGCGGATCTTGTCAATGGCCTCCCTCTTGGCTGTGCCGGCAGTGATGACGTCGTCGACAATCAGAATCTTCTTGCCCTTGAGGGGAGCACCAACAATGTTGCCTCCCTCGCCATGGTCCTTGGCCTCCTTGCGGTCAAAGGAGTACGACACGCGGTCCAGGTTCTCGGGGGCCAGCTCGCCGAGCTTGACAGCGATAGACGAGGCCAGGGGGATGCCCTTGTAGGCGGGGCCAAAGATGATATCGAACTCGAGACCGGTCTGCTGCTGGGCCTCGGCAATGGACTTGGCGAAGGCGGTGGCGATGGCGCCGGCGAGGCGGGCAGTGTGGAAGAGGCCGGCGTTGAAGAAGTAGGGCGAGATGCGCTTCGACTTGAGCTCGAAGCTGCCAAACTTGAGGATCTCGCCGGCGATGGCGGCCTGGAGGAAGTCTTGCTTGTGGGGGGCGAGCTGAGACATTTTGACTGATGGGGGTAAATTGACGAGTAGAAGTTAATCTCCTGTCAGCTTGTCAGGTCCTGATATGGTAGAGATCAAAGTTTTTGCGGTTGCGATAACCCCTCCATCCAAAGCAAAATGGCTTCGATTGGTGTTGACCCTCACCTACTGGTGCTCAATGTATGGCGGCGGGGTTTAGCGGGGTTGAGATCCAGATGCCAATTGGCCACGGCCAATCAGAGTCCCCGTCTTCCCCTCGCGCGCACGCCCACTTATCGATAACACGAGTAAAAAAAAAATTGACCGCCCAACTGAATTTGCCATTATCCTCCTTCAAGCGTCGAGCGTCTCCTCCCCCGTCGCTCGAATAAAAGATTATATCGAATTCTCGGACAGATCGCCCACAATGAAGACGACCTGGAAGGATATCCCCCCGGTTCCTACTCAGCAGGAGTTCCTGGACATCGTGCTGAGCAGGACCCAGCGCAAGCTGCCCACGCAGATTCGCGCCGGCTTCAAAATCAGCCGTATTCGAGGTGAGCACCCAATCCCTGATAAACAACCGCGACACCCAAAACAGGTCACTCACACTTCCACGTCTAGCCTTCTACACCCGCAAGGTCAAGTTCACCCAGGAGACCTTTTCTGAAAAGTTTGGCGCCATCCTCGAGAGCTTCCCCCGACTGCAGGACATCCACCCGTTCCACAAGGATCTCCTCAACACCCTCTACGATGCCGACCACTTCAAGATCGCCCTCGGCCAGCTCTCCACCGCCAAGCACCTGATCGAGACCATCTCCCGCGACTATGTCCGTCTGCTCAAGTACGGCCAGTCGCTCTTCCAGTGCAAGCAGCTCAAGAGGGCCGCCCTCGGTCGCATGGCCACCCTCATCAAGCGCCTCAAGGACCCCCTCATGTACCTCGACCAGGTCCGCCAGCATCTTGGCCGTCTGCCCTCGATCGACCCCAACACGAGGACCCTGCTCATCTGTGGCTACCCCAACGTTGGAAAGTCGAGCTTCCTGCGAAGCATCACCCGCGCCGACGTCGACGTCCAGCCTTATGCCTTCACCACAAAGAGTCTGTTTGTCGGTCACTTTGATTACAAGTATCTCCGCTTCCAGGCCATCGACACACCCGGAATTCTCGACCACCCTCTCGAGGAGATGAACACCATTGAGATGCAGAGTATCACCGCCATCGCCCACTTGAGGTCCGCCATCATGTACTTTATGGATCTCTCGGAGCAGTGTGGCTATACAGTGAGCGCACAGATTGCTCTCTTCAAGAGCATCAAGCCCCTCTTCTCCAACAAGCTCGTCTTTGTCGTCGCCAACAAGATCGACGTCACCAAGCCCGAGGACCTCGAGCCCGAGCTGCAGGCCGAGCTCCAGTCCATCCTCAAGTCTGGCGAGGTCGAGCTCCTCCAGCTCTCCTGCAACACCCAGGAGGGCGTCCAGGAAGTCAAGAACGCCGCCTGCGAACGCCTCATCGCCGAGCGCGTGAACCAGAAGCTCAAGGCTGGAACAAATGCCAGCGGTGCCATCGGCGGCAGGTTGGCCGATGTCATGTCCCGAATCCACGTTGCCCAGCCCATGGGCGGCCAGGCTCTCGAGACCTTCATCCCCGAGGGCATCAAGGACCGCAAGAAGTACGACAAGGAGGACCCCGAGCGCCGGAGACTGGCCAGGGACGTCGAGGCCGAGCATGGCGGTGCTGGCGTCTTCAACGTCGACATGAAGGCCGACTACCTGCTCGAGAACCCCGAGTGGAAGTACGACAAGATCCCCGAGATCTTTGACGGAAAGAACGTCTACGACTTCATCGACCCCGACATCGAGGCCAAGCTCCAGGCCCTCGAGGAGGAGGAGGAGAAGCTCGAGGCCGAGGGCTTCTACGAGTCGGACGAGGACGTCGAGGACGACGAGGAGGCCGAGGTGCTGCGCAAGGCCGAGCTGATCCGCGAGAAGCAGCAGCTCATCCGCAACGAGGCCCGCATGAAGAAGCGCCTCAAGAACCAGGCTATCATCCCCCGCAAGCTGGCCAAGAAGAACCTCTCCGAGTTCGAGGACGCCATCGACGCCCTGGGAGTCGACGCCACCGACATGGCCGAGCGCGCCCGCTCAAAGTCGCGCCCCCGCGGCCGCTCCATGTCCCGCAGCCGCCTCGGCACCGAGGACCCGGACGCCATGGACGTCGACCGTGCCAGCACCCCGCGCGACCGCGTGCGCTCCATGAGCCGGGCCCGGAGCCGAGCCCCGACCAGCAGCCGCCGCGACGACGGCGTCCAGGACGACGCCACCCGCACAAAGGCCGAGCGCATCGCCAAGCTCAACCAGAAGCGCATGAACCGCATGGCCCGCCAGGGCGAGGCCGACCGACACCAGAGCGCCTCCCTGACCAAGCATCTTGTAAGTTGTCCCCGTACTGGATCCGAGAAGCTACTGCTAACTTTGACTCTTTCCAGGTGGCCGGAAAGCGTGGCATGGGCAAGACAAACCGTCGATAAAGGAGTCAAGCCCTCTCCGGGCTCGTCTTCCTCCACGTTTATTTGTCTCTCTCTCTCTCTCATTTTGGCACATTTTTGCGGGTTCGTGGGCCGTGGTTTTTGCCTGGGAGTTGGGGCGTATGGAAAAGAAATATGAATTGTGATCCCATCGCTGAGTTGTGTACGCACTTGATTGCGCGTGTGGTGTCGTTGCTGGGGTTCAAACCAGCTCGGCTAGAACAGTAGATATCACGGGTGTCCCTTGCTGGAGGAAAGAAAAGGGCTGCTCTACCTTCTTCTTAACTTATGATTTACGAGGCAAAAGTTTGACTGTTGATAATCAAAGATATCACAATGCCTGTTTACAGACGAATCATGTTTCCCAAGTGGATGATTATTGGATCATGCGTGAGGTACTATCGAAAAAAAGGTATATTTCAAGGACGCTTGTCGTTTACACTGACAGTTCCTTTCGCCCTCGGTTTGTCGTGGGTCGCCACAACAACCGTTGTCATAATGATGATTACAGTCATGAGAACAAAGCTGACGCACGCCGTTGTCTCCATTGCGCGGCTCACCTTCTCCTTTGGTTTCTCCAGCCCAGACTCGTGGTCGCGAGCTCTCTACTGATCCTCGGCGACCTGGATGCCGTCCCTCAAGCCCTCAACCTTGAGCTCCTCACCAGCGGCGCGACGGTAAATGTCCCTGACGTCGTCGGTGGTGGTCTCGAAGTGGCTGGTGGCGTCGTAGCTCTTAGAGATGAAGATGTTGTCCTTGGTGCCGTCCTCGTTAGGTTCGTAGATAGGGATGGGAGGACCCTGGAAGGTATGTCAGCTCAACTCTGCAAAATGCCTGCTTGATGTAGGCAACTTACCATGAACTGCTCCTCGATCTTTCCGAGGCGGTCCAGACCGGGCTGGAGCTCAAGGTGGTGGTTAGCCGTGGTCTCGGCGATGGTAGAGACGATGGCGATCCAGTAGCCCTTGGGGCAGACGTTGTGGGCGGACGAAACGCAGGCGATGTAGATGTCTAGCACTTGTCAGCAAATGCACATGAACAGAACCAGATATGGGGCCACAAACCGTTCTTGCGGCCGACCTGGGACTGGGGGATGATGAGCTGGGCCGAGTCGCTGTCGTTGGTGCCAGCCAGAGGGTGCTTCAGGATGCAGATAGCACGGAGAACGTGGCCGACAACCTTAGTCTTGTCGACAAAGTATGAAGGGTCACCGAGGATGAGCTTGGCGTTGGTCTCGAACTTCATCTCCTCAACACCAGACATGGTGGCCTTGATGCCGACAGCCTTGTCGCCCTCGTACAGAATCTCATCGACGTGGGTGTTGAGCATGTAAGTGCCACCGTAGATGGCGGACAGACGGGCAAAGCCCTGGGGGAGCTCGCCGAGACCGTAGAGAGGGTAGATGTAAGGAGACTTGCCATATCGAGCGACCGAGTTACCGTAGAGGCGGATGCGCTCGATGGCCTCGGGGGCCTGGCCGGGGGTGGTGATGTAGTCGTCGGTGAGGTACAGGGCCATGGCGTGGCCAATGAAGTCCTTGGTGGTCGTCTCGAGGCCGAACTTGTCAAAGACATCCTTCATGGTGCAGTTGTTGATGTCGAGACCTGTTTGGATAGCCACGAGTCAGCTCAGAATCGTCTCAACCAGCGAGCAGTCACTGCATTGCTTTGGGTGCTGCGCTCGGGGATACAAACCCTTGTGTGTCGCAGGGTCGTTGATATCAAAGGTGCCGACCCACTCGATGAAGGACTTCATGCGTCGTTTCTCAAAGATACCCATCAAGGGGGACTTCAGAGCCTCCGGGGCGTCAGAAGGCACCTTTGCGACGGTAGCTTTGCTTCCAGAGCCCTGCTGGACGTAGCTGCCGGCAACCTGCTTGAACTCGAGATATCGTGTCACGTCGGTGGAGACGAGGATGTTGGTCAACTCGCCCGAGGACATGAGGAACTTGGGAACAAGGTCTATGTTCCAGTCGTTGAGGCGGCCATACTGCTTCCAGGGCTCCTCGCCTTCGCGGTAGTTGCCATACTTCTTGAAGAGCTGCGTGATGTCGTCGTTAGAAATGTCGGGTCAAGGGGAGGAACGCTGGTCGGGGGGTTGCATACCGCCTCGAGGTTCACGGATGCCGCCTCTCTGGAAACACGGTCAGCTTGGTTGTCTCTGGGGGTGTATCACGGTGCAGGGGAGACTAACCCGCCATAGTGGTCATTTCGGTCGATGTGGAGGACCTTCTTGCCCTTGACGCTGAAGACACTGTTGGGGGAACCATCAGCCGACCGCCTTTATATCAAGCAGCACCATCAAGCGCCAGCGCATAGGATCGCAAGGTGAAGCGCTGTAGCACCAGCTTTGCTGCGTGTGTTCAGTCATCGACTTACCCAGAGAGAATACACTCGGTCAGTCCTAAAAAACACAGTCAGCACAGAATCGAAATACCAAACTCCCCATCCATCCATCCATCGCATAAACTCCCAAGCTTTGGCTGGATGCGGGGGGGGGTTCGAACAGCAGAGGCGGGGGAAGCGGCATACCAGTGCCCAGCACGATGACGTCGTATTCCTTTGCAATCTCATCCATGATGCACGATGGTGACTATCCGTCGATGACTGAATGTGAATGTGTAGCAGAGTAGAGGGAGAAGGTGAGGGAGGGTTAAGAAAAAAAGGAGGAGAGGAGCAAAAGAAGCGGGATGAAGCTCGAGCGAGGTGCGAAGAAAGTGGCGGGGTTTTGGGAGGGGATGAAAGCATCGGTCAAGGTCAATCCTTAGGTAGCCCGTGTGGGGACCGTCCTCATTATTTTAGAGGACCACTGCCAGAGGACACTCCAACTTCAACCTAACCTTGTGGTTGACGCCTCCAACAGCAACGTCTTACCCAGTTTGTCCAGTCCATCATCTCGCTCCCACGAGACCGATCACTGATTATTGATTATGCATTGCCCGTTTCGTCGTGGCTACTAATCTGCCAGATCGCTTAATCCAATTCGACTAGGTAGCTAGTATGAGCCGGTGACGGGCCCCAGAAGACTCACCGTCATATGATTGGGCTGGCATGTGGGCTTCAATTGTACGATGCAGGGTCCCGCCGTCGCTGAGGCGTCGGTTGCTCGCCAAATGTGTAAATGAGATGCCATTTTCCTTCTCATCTTCTCCTGAAAGGTGACGAGGACGTGGTCTCTTTGAGCTGTTGACCCCAGTACCACCGTTGCCTCAACAAGACCTACGTGCCCCCTTTTCACCATCCCGGTACACGGAATCCCGGTGACTTGAACTATAAATGCTTGCTCAATGCGGAATGCATATGCGAGTGTGTAGTTCATGCCTTGTTTTATCGGTTTGCATGACTGACATGTTTAGCAACTTCATGCTATCCGTCCTTGGTCGACCACACTACTCATGATGAGCCATGACAACCATGACCCGGCCAAATGGTCATATCCGCACTGCACAGTCGTATATCATACATTTATCATACACACACATGTCTTGTTTCGTCTACTGTATCTTACATGCCCTAGATGTACACGACGAATAAGTCAACCTAGCTCCAACCAGACACCATGACCCTTTCCCCTTCCCGTCCCAGACATGTCCCGACTATGCGTGGCATCCTTTCACCAATGGCAGGCCTTTATCGTTCCAGTGCCTTCTCTGGCTTACCCTGTTGTGCTTCCGCTGCAACGGCGTCCACTGGAAGGCTGTCCTTTGTCTCCTTGTCAACCTTGGCTTCCGCCTCCTTCTCTGATTGTGTCCACTCCGTGGCCTCGGCCTCTTCCTCGTACGCAGAGGGTGTGTAGACCTTGCCTTCGGCCCCTTTCAGGTTGATTTCAGGATCATTCGTAGCAACCTCGACGGCATCCTGCCAAGTATAGAATCGCTCCGTCAGCGCATGCTTGATGGCTCGTTGCGTCTTCGTGACCTATAATTCCCGGGTCAGCACTCCAATACTCCAATTCCGGCATAGAATCGTTGGAGTTTGTGTTTACCTCTTCGTCTCGTGTATCGAGCTCTCGCTCGCCGAATCCCAGCTTAGATCGAAGAAGCTCCGCCCGTGACGTAGCAAGCATGTTCCTCTCCCGGCAGCACACCCACCACAGGGCATGCAGGTCCTCCCAGGACTTCTTTCGTAGCTCCTCGACCGTCCACGCTCGCCCGTGCTCCTCCGTCTCCTTGGGAGTCCATAGCAGCTTGCCTGGCGCGGGGAAGAAGCCCCAGAGCCCATGGTCGGGGTCGACCTTAACCTCGGGTTTGAAGTCGCGGGGTTTGGGCAGGGGAACGTTGGACATTGAGAGAGGCTCGCGGGGGCCCGAACCGTACAGGCTGCTCACGCCACGCTTCGGATTGTTGTCCTTGGTCTTGCGCTTGCATTGCGGTGCAGTCGTTGAGAAGTGGGCGGTGGCTCGAGGTGCTGAGGAGGCCTTGGTGATCAATGTGGTTCTCGAGGGGGTGCAGGCCTGGAATATCCGGCCCGAGGAGGACCGCAGCGCAATTGGGCTGGCCATTGGCAAATATATGGCCTGTCGGGACGTTTGGACGAGGCTATTCAACCCACCTCAATAGCACGCAGCAAAATTTGGGGCCCAGCTCGCTGTCTCTCGGTGTCGGCTCATCGTAAGGCCGGTGCCGCTCCTGTGGTCACGTGCCAAGCCTGCTCACCGAGGCTCACCGAGAGATGGATCTCATCAGTGGATTCCTTCAATGGAGGCGCACTTGCAGCACGGATAGCCTGGTACGGAGTACAGAGTACATGATCTCTTGGGGTGGGTGATGCGGGGAACTACTCCAGATGCCCCATCTCATAGCCATCTTCTAGAAGAATAAGGGTGTTGCCAGTTCCTGGCTAGAAAGACCACCAGAGCCACAAACGGGATGCGGGCCCCATCCATTCATCGTCAGGGACGGATGAGCATGAAGCTGGGGGGACTCCATCGCCGTCTCCACGTTTTTGAACCCATCGTCAAGCGGACAGACGTGATCGTGGCCAGCCCTCTGAGCAACGGTAGTTTCATGCGAACAATTCAATGCATCAAACTGCGCTGAGATGGCGGCGCTTACGACAACATGAGACGCGCGTCAGGTCATAGAAACAATCTACTTGATTCCAAACATAGGTACCGTATGCACCGAGAAGGGCAATTGCAAGTCTTCCGCCTCTCTCACCCTATACTGTACGAGGTCGGAGGTCGGCCCAGTGAGCAAAGCTCATCGTCCTTTGTGTGTAAGAGCTGCGCAGCAAATGCCTCGTTCACGATGTCACCTCCAGGGTAAATCCACACTGTACCCGACATGTGTGACGAGTGATAACCGCCCAAAGCCGCAGATGTCCGTGCCGCCTGTGTCGGCACCATTACACGTGTGCATGTGTTGATGTGTTCCTTCGACACGCACTCATCGCATAGGATGCTCATCCATGCGTCACCAACCTCACCAGCCTTGGCCAACAGCTATAGGCTCACAACCCTGTCACGGGCGGCTCGACGTGAATGCAACCCCTCGCGTCTGGCGCGTGGGGGTTTGCACAGCCTTCCTCGGCCATCTTTCCAACTCGCAATGCCCGATTCAGGGAATGATGGTCATGCAAGCCATGCAAGTCAGAAGGGTTCGGGGGTGACTGCAACCCAGGTGCTTGCAAGCGGAGCGCAACTTGGCGCCCAACAAGGGGGCATCTGCCGTAATTGTCCAGAGACATTTCTGGGTTTGTTTGGCATTGGCAGTATCGGACAAATAATACAGCCAACCATTCTATCGCGGCATATTCCGCAGACAGAAAAAAGGCGACACATCACAATCATGAGCTTCAACACGGCAGGATCTAGTTGCCAACTGCATAGCTCGCCTCTGGCCGTCTCCCCAACGACAAACTACCTGTACAAGCCGGCAACCGAGGCGACTCTCACTAAACCAGGTACCTGGGGGCCCTTCGAGACAAAACAAGTGCCAGTGGGCGCCCGAGTCCAGAGCTCGAGTCAAGTGAAACGGGCAAGGGACAGGAAATACGGATATACATACACGGGACACGGGAAAAGGAGATTACGCCTCAAGAGGCGCCCAAAAGCAAGTCGGGAAAAAGTTGTTTGCCCACCGAAACTCCAAGGAATGGTACGGGCGAAAGGAGCTTTTCGTAGCCTCTCAAATCGCAAATCTGTCGTCATCCATCCATTCACCAGTCTTCCCTTTGACAGGTTGCCCGGGCCAAGTTCGAGAACCGTTCTGGCCTCAACAGCTAGCGTCAAACATATATCCTTTCAAGTGAAGTGTGCACTGGTGGTTAAACCTTGAGGCTCGTGAGACGCACTGGTATCGAGTACTTGCCCTCGACAGCCAGTCAACGCGCAGCAGCTTCGCGGAGTGTTCGTAGCGCGCCCCTCCCACTTCCCGTGCTGAAGACGTACTGTACCGTGTCGTACGTACAGACCTGGAGAAACCGCCAGGGTCAAACATGTGTCGCAGCTGTGTCGCAGCTGTGGTGCGAGCATCGGCTGCCCATCATCATTATCACCATCATCGTATCTTGCTTGATATCGATCACCAACAGCAGTTAACCTCGGGCTGCAAGGTCATCTTACGGCCGGCTCCAATTTCCCTCCCCAGTAGACCAAGCTTGGAAGTCTCAACCAGCATTTTGTTTTCCGACTCTCCTCGCCAGCGACGCCGTCAGTTGGTGGGGGGCCTCGTCGTGAAACGGACACCGCGGGCAGCCAAGAACGACGCCTCTCCGGCAGAGTTCCGCACTAGACGACGCCAGTGGTGATTAATGATGGGTGGGATGTTGGATGTTGGATGCGAAAGGCGTGCAATTGCAGGCTGGGCGTTCGTGACGTACATGACCGACGGGCGTCTGTGGGTGGTTGGGAAAAACCAAGTTGGCGCTGGTCAAATAAGCATTACCCTATTAGCTCCGATACCCTCGACTGATGCTCTCTTTGTCGCCGAAACGGGTCGGGGGTGGAGGGCTTCGAGGCCGTGCACCCTTCAAGATTCCGCACCTGTCGCTTCAGACGTGCAGCTCATCTCTCTGTACGGCGTAGATTTCGGTGGCTCATCACTAGACCGGCCCGGCTAAACAAATGACGTGCGGACATTGATGTGCGGTTGAGAGACCGAGCGATTTAATTCTCTGGCCGTCACGATACAGTATCAGGGAATTCGAAAATCCGAGACTAATGACTTATGACTCGTGCAGCCGTGCCTACGCTGCAAGCGGTCCCTTCATTTGCTGATTGCGCGCAATAATGTCGACACGCACAGCACGCGGGGTTTTGAGGGAGGACAGAATCCTCCTCGGTTGCGTTGCCGACGCCCACGGGCGAGCCGTCCATACATTGCGTGGGGATGAAGCCATCGCGACGTGCCTTTTCCCTACCCAATGTTGTGCGTTAGGACGATGTGGCCCTGACGGGGTCTTCAAGGAGCGGGAGGGACCTAGCAGGAGGAGCTTTGGTGCTTTGAGGCTCAACATGCCTCCATCCGGCACCACCAACGGCAGTTTTGCACCTCTCCACCAGGCCCGCTTCTCCAACGATTGCCGAACATGGCCCTCTTTTGGTGTGGTGCACTGGAGAAAACCATGATGGTGTGCATGGCTTACCGGACGAGAACCACATCTCCGACGATATCGGGCGAGATCCTCCTGTCCGCGTCCGGTTTTTCTTTGACCAGAAATTTCGCCCCTTACGTCGACGAAACTGTATCGTTGTCTCAAAGGTCAAACGGGCACCCTCCAGAAGCCCGAGCCGCCCTCACCTTCGTAAAGTCCAGAGGCAGACCTCAATCCCTGTTGTCCATGTCAGCCACTGAATTCCATCGGATACCCCGATGGAGCAGTCCCGACTGTCGGAGCAGGGGTCTCCCAGAAGGGTGTCTCTTGCGCACTTATCAGCTGAGGTTGCGAGCATCATCCCTACGTGACCAGACAACCGATGACATCTTGAACAGCTTGCCGGCGGCACCCGCGCCCCCCACCAGACCCTGGTGCCGGGCACACATGCCAGATTCGTACATGCCACAATGACTACGCCATTTGTCAGCGAATATCTTCCATGGCAATCAATCAATCTGCTGTGAGGAACTGCTGTAAGTGCAGGATCGCAATTTGCCTGGACTGTTTATGACCTGTCTCGTCTCCTAGCCAGCAAGCTTTTGCTTGTCAAACGTTGGCTAAAACAAACGTGAGCTTGGGTGGAGCGCGAGCAAAACGGCGGTGATGTTTCTCGAGTCGGTGAAGTCTCGGAAAAAAGAAAAAGAACGTCATGAGAAGTCATGGGAGAAGAAAATTTGATACCTCAGGCCACGCAATGGCCAGGGGTAACCGACCCCGGCCCGGTACTGACAATGGCGGTAAGGGTCATCATGAAGAGGCAAATAATCAGGACGATTCTTGAGCAACGCAGTCGTGATTGATTCCAATGCCATGTTGAACGTCGTCGAGATTGATAAACGACAAGGTGTGTATCCGCACGATCGCGGCTCTGGCAGTTGTTCTGTCCCACGTTCTGGCCATGACAATGTCCCACAGCGTCCGCGCCCTGGTAAAAAAGAGGGCCCAAGAGGCGCCGCCACAGAGGCAGGGGTGACTGATGCTAGATTTGCTAGCTCTCTCAGTGGCAGGGGAGCAAAAATCCCCCAAGTCTCAACCAGCTTGGTTCGTTGATGGTTGTTTCTCGGGAATGACGCCTGTCTCGGTGTTCCCGCTGCTATGCATGCACAGAGGGAGTGGTTGACATTCCCCCAAAGTCCCTTTGTTTCGAGCTTGCCGGCCATCGTCCGATCGCGGAAAGCCCTCAACGGGCAGTGCTGGCGGGTAGATGCCCAACTCGGTTGCTGGACCAGGACATGGTGATATCGTGACAAGGTGATATACTTTGTATCGTGGTCTGAGGGAAGCATGGTGGTTGCGAGATGGGCGGGTTCTTAACAGGCCAGCTTGGGCGGCTCAGATCAACTCTTCTCCAACTATGGAGTACGCCTCCTCACGGGAAGGACTCCACCACAAGCTTCTGGAGTCAGGATCGAAGCCTTCCCTTCCCTCCTTCGTTCGTCCTTGAGCAGAATGCTATGGCGGGAAGGTGAGGGGTTCCAAGGGGCCTGGCTCCACTGAGATCTGCCTCGGTGGGAACAGCCGCTGTGTTTTCGGGAGCCATTGGACGGCCCCGTTGCAGTGCCTGGCGTCGACGACAAGGAGACCCGAGGACCCTTGGAGCAAAGTGCCTCGTGTCAATCAATTCGCGCGTGCCTGCGTTTCAGGGACGACATCCAGGCGTACCGCCTGACCGACACCGAGGGTGATTTCTTTTCCGCGGACTGTCCGCCGCAGTGATCGGAGTCCCTCGCGTGTACTAACTAACAGGAATCGGCGAATTTTGTTCTCTTCCTTTTTTGCTTCTGTTGACCCACTCTGGTTTTTCTTTCGCTCTGTTGGCAGGGGTCCGTTGAATCGTCAGTGCTGTTGGCGCTAACAAGTCGAGCTCTCTCTCTCGTACCGAGCCAATGTCTCGTCGTCCGTGGAATTTTTATGCCGAAAAGTAATCCCCCAGGGCGCTGCCCCTCGAACCCAGGGAACTTTTGGCCGAGTTCACCGATCAATAGGTTCGAAAGAAAGGGTTCCAAGGATCACAATGCGGCCTGTGCCCTTGCTCCTTGTCAGCTTTTGAGCGCGACGAGGACAGGGAACATGCTTGAGACTCGCTTGACTCGTGGATCCTGCACATCATCTTGGGATCCTGGCGTCTTCGAGTCACGAGTCGAGCGCCTGCCCATATGCGCACATGGCTTCAGGGAACTAATAGTCTGTCTGGCAAGCCCCCAAGGTCACGATGCCAGAACAGTTTACGTACCAGCGTGGGCGGCGTACAGTGTAGTGCCAACAGAGGGACAGGCCAGACCTTGGTCGCGGCTGTTGCCAAGACCTGCCGCCTGAGTTTGGCATGGGATCCCGTTATTAAACCGCTCTTGAGGCCAACGACAAGCGCGCCGTACGTATCATGGCGAGGGAAGGTGCCATGGCATGGTTGAGCAAAGCAAGTTGACCTCCCCAGGACGCCCGGGCGTTGAGATGTCCAGGAGCCACCAGGGCTTGAAAGTTTGCCGCTGTCGAACAAGGCAGTCGGGAACTCTGGCCTGCCATTGGTCCTCGACCGAAATGGTATTGATATCAAATTGTAGGTGAGTTGGCTAAACAACTTTGTGAATCTTGGAATCACATTAACAACGCCAGTGTCAACAATACCGTAAATAGGCCACGGGGACTTGCAAGCGATGCACGAGACAGCCCCAGATGATGTCTCGAAGCATCTGGTACGCATGAAACATATGGTCAAGATCTGTCTCAGCGCAAAGGACATATCGACGGCTGGAAGGCGGTCGAGAAAATCTGGCCACGATCCTCTAGTCCCGTAGCATCGACACTAGTCGCTCAAGTTGCTCACAAGATCAGGCAAGAAAAAAAAAATCGAAATGAGAAGGGCTGCATGACCTGGTCGAGAGATCCCGGCGCGAACTCGGCGTCCGAGTCGTGTATGAGGTAATGCGGTGAGAGGACTCGGTTTGGTGTGAAGCATCGTGACCTTTGGGTGTGTAGCGAGGCCGGCTACGACACCGGGAATCGGATGGGGCAGCGCGCACCGGAGACTAGGAGTACGAGGTATCGTGTACAACGGTCCAGGAAGCCTGGACAGCTTGACAGGGAGGGAGGCAAAGCGTACCTGTTACGAAATCACCCAACCTCCAACAATTCCCACGCGGAGGACAACCCCCACCCCCCCTGGCCCGAGCACATTTGGCGCACCGTACCAACTGTGCAAAGTCCGTTGTCCGAGAGGCCGTTTGTGCATCATCCTGGTTTCTGTCTTTTTTTGTGCAGAGCGATTCCCTGCCTGTGGCCAGGATGGCGAGACGAGCCAGCATTGCGAGCATCGGTGCAAGTGCCGCCAGATCCCTGACTTGACACGGGCATTGGAGGGACACCTGACACTGGGTGATACTAGGAAAAATAGTGATGCGGTGATGCTGACCACGACGTTGGAATAAGAGATGGTTGTTCAGGGCCTTGGGTTGCCTTTGGCGGGCCTTTGTCATGAGGCCGAATCCCCAGATGTGCCCGCGCCTCTTGCCCCAGGGTTCCTCCCTCCCTTGCCGGGTGGTGTCGGACGGCGAGACCGGTGCCGCTATCGCTGCCACTGCTGTTGCTAACGATGCCGCCCAGCGCCTCAGTTGCCTCATGGCCTCAACGCTGGAGGCTGCTCTGGATCGGAGGTGCATTTCATCAGATCAGGATGGTGCCTGAGCGAGGGGCTTGCATGTCAGGTCGCCGCCTCACGCACACCTTGGCCGATGCGCCCAAATCGGTTTGGCGTGTTTGGCATTTCCGTCAAGTACCTTATACGTTGGCTGCGCCTGTCAGTACAGTAGCGAGGACGGACGGGATGCAGAGTTTTTAGGGAGGCGTCATGGGCGGCGGCAACCTGAATGAGGATATGCCCAGTGTTTGCCAGTGTCTGTATCTTTGCATCACCCCCGTCCATCATCCCTCGGCATCTGGAGAATTACAGTGCGTTGAGGCGTTGGCGTTGGTGATAAGGCGGTGCTGGAAGGGAAAGAAGCACCCTGATCGTTTCTGTGGATACGACGAGGGTACCTGGCCACTCGCTGGACGCGGCTGCAGCTGGTAGGTGACGAGCAAGTATTCAAAGATTCACCGCAAACCGCCAGTGCCTTTCTCGGGCCCCAATTCTGGCGGCTTAGAGCGGCAATGGCACCCACGCTAGTGGCCAACTGGGACAAGCCATAAATTTCGCCGTAGACCCGATTTGAAAGAGAAGAAAGACGAAGGGTGATTGCTAGTACATAGGCGAGAGCAGATGCGGGTGTGTAGAGAGTAAAAGAC
>SSHR01002280.1:0-21094 GCA_006518225.1 Fusarium neocosmosporiellum
ATGCTCAACACGCCCCTTCCTCCCTCCCCCAAGCCCAAAGCCGAAAAAATATTTCAAGATTCGCGCGGCTCCTATCGCTCTCTCTCCTCCCTTTCTCTTCTTCCCCATCACAACTCCAGTTCACTTGTGTCTCCGCGCAACGCACCGTCGTCTGTCTAATCCCCAACCCCCGTTTCTAGGGCACCAAGCTACCCTGATCAAACTCCTCCTTATTGCACCAGAGTTGAACCTGTCCAACCTGCAGCCCTCGTTCTCGAACGCTCCTCCACCACAGGTCCCCAAGTTCCGAACGTCATACTCAACCTAACCACAACCTTCATCCACCAGCCGCCATCATGACTACTACCGCCAACACCACCAACAACCTGGATGCTGCCGTTAATGACGTCGCAAACACTCTGAGCAATACCACCATCAGCAAGCCTGCCGATGACAAGACGGCCGCCAACGAGGCCGCCTCGGCCAGCGCTGCTGAGGGCCGCCGCCTCTACATCGGCAACCTGGCCTATGCGACAACTGAGGGGGAGTTGAAGGACTTCTTCAAGAGCTATCTTGTGTGAGTTCCCTCATCTCTTGATCATCTCGCCTCCCATTCCCTCGAGCCTTTTGTCCCCCTTCTCGCCGCCCTTTGAACTCGACCTTTGAGTACCCCGCTGGAGACACGTGTCTCTCTGCCATCGCGATGCGCTCCTTCCCTGGACATCAGACGACGACGAATGTCGGCAGGCACGTCCCAAAACAACCGCCACATGATAGAGCCTCGACTTCTACGTCGCATCTGGACGGTTCACAACTGGGAAGGCGCCGCGCAAACTGGGCTTGTCCCTGTTGGCTGCACGGACCTGACGTCCATCTACTACCACCGCACCATCACCTCATGGCGGCCACCAAGCATTTACTGACGTCTATGTAGTGAGTCTGTCTCGATCCCAAAGAACCCTCGCACCGACCGCCCTGTCGGCTACGCCTTTGTCGACCTCTCCACTCCTACTGAGGCCGAGCGCGCCATCGAGGAGCTCTCCGGCAAGGAGATCCTTGAGCGCAAGGTTTCCGTCCAGCTCGCTCGCAAGCCCGAGCCCGCTGGCGAGAAGACTGAGGGCGCCAACGGAGAGGGTTCCGGCGCTGAGGGATCTCGTCGCCGAGCTTCGGGCCGTGGCCGTGGCCGAGGCCGCGGTCGTGGTGGTCGCGGCGCCCGCGCTGGACGTGTGAGTCACAATCGAAAGATGTAGCCCCTCTGAAACTTTTACTGACCAATACGCAGGAGGGCGCCGGTGAGAAGAAGGAGGGTGAGGCTACCGAGGCCGTTGCTGCCACCGAGGATGCTGCCACCGCAGCCGCTGCTCCTGTCACTACTACTGAGGTTCAACCTTTGACCGACATCACAAACAAGATCAACACTGACGACAGCACCAAGACCAAGACTCAAGCTCGACCTCAGCGTGAGCGCCGCGAGCGTGGCCCTCCCGCTGATGGAATTCCTTCCAAGACCAAGGTCATGGTCGCCAACCTGCCTTATGACCTGACTGAGGAGAAGGTTAGTAACCCCTGAGCTGTGAGCTGATTCGCTGTGCTAACTTGGTCAATAGCTCATTGAGCTCTTCAAGGCTTACGAGCCCTCTTCTGCCAAGATCGCTCTCCGACCCATCCCCCGATTCATGATCAAGAAGCTTCAGGCTCGCGGTGAGGCCCGCAAGGGCCGTGGCTTCGGCTTCGTCACTCTGGCCTCTGAGGAGCTTCAGCAGAAGGCTGTTTCTGAGATGAACGGGAAGGAGATTGAGGGCCGTGAGATTGCCGTCAAGGTTGCTATTGACAGCCCCGACAAGACCGATGATGACCACCATGAGGGTGGTGCCGTCAACGGCCAGAAGGAGGCTGCCCCTGCTACCGAGGCTGCTCCCGCTGCTGGTACTGCGGCTCCCGCTGCTACTCCTGCTGCCGCCCCGGCTGCTGCTAAGAAGACTGAGGCTGCTGCCCCTGCTGCTGCTCCTGCGGCCGCTACCACCACTCCCGTCACCACTGCCTAAGTCTGGGCCTGACGCGAGTCTCACGGGTATGAAGATTTGTTCATGCCACGATGATCACTCTTACGATTTGGCACGCGATTTCAACGATTTCTCTTACGGTAGATTCTCGCTACAGAGATGAAAAGAAACAAAGGGGATTACTCAACACCTTGACTGGGACGTAACCAAGAGCTATTCGAACTCTGATGAAATCTCGGGATGGTGTTTTCTTGTCAACCTTGTTCTCTTTTCTCAAAACACTTAATATCTCCATAATCGGAACGCAAAAGTTCGCAGGCCCTCATTCATGTATTTGTATCACCCTTTTCTCCATCACTCTTCTGCTGGGATGTACACTAGTTTACGCCGGAGGCGGCTCGAGGGAGAGAAAAGCTCGGCGCATTTATTAAACAGGGCGTTTTTGATGAAACAAGATGATTGTAATCATGGTGGGTTAGAATGCCTGATGATGTGTTTGATGTGATGTGGCCTGAAAGTGAATGAGTGAGTTTGTCGATGATGTGATGTAGTGTTTGATAGGCATGTCGAGGGCGATGTTGACGTCGTCGTTTGAGAGGATTGTGGGGATCATCGGGGAGGCGTCATGGTTCTCACCAGGGGAACCGAGAGCGTTCCAGCTTGGTTTGGAGAGGATGAGCTGCCAATAGGTAGCTATGTGTGAATGTTCGCTGGCGCAAAGATATGCTGTCAAACGCTATTCTAGGTTCCTAATACGACAGGTCAAGGACTGTGGTGTTGAAGCTCACGTGGGCATTGTACATGTTGGTTCTAGAACCTTAAAATGTGCTGTTTCGGGGGATAACGACGGTACCCAGGTATGAACTGCAGCGGCCTGCCCCGCCGACCCAACCCCTTAAGGACCCTGCCACTGGATGGATGGATGGATCCAGCTTGAACTGGACACGGAACCTACTGGCACGCACGTAGCAAGACGGGACCCATGCTTCAGTGCCCTGAGCGCTGAGTGGTGTACGGAGTACTGGATCCAAGCAGAAGAGGCAGGGGGTTGCCTACTGTAGCCTCTAGCGCACTGAGACATCCATTCGTCTCCCTTTGCAACTGGTTTCGAGCCGCCAGCTGGGCATCAACCACCCATACCAAGCATCCGTCACCCAAACAAACCTTCAACTCGAGAGCATCCGATCGGTTACGGCCTCTACCTCTGTCGCGATGGCGTCCAAGGGCATGTGGGAGGTAGATCCCGAGACGCGGTCCAAGGTCAGTCAAGTCTTCTCCCTTTCCTCCCTATTAGGCTTGTTGCCTCTCTGCCGTCATCTCCTGGCAGCGATGCGCTCACACGTGCTGACGTCCATCCCAGCTTGCCGCCCTCCAGAAGGAATCCAAGAACAACCTCTGCTGCGACTGCAATGCGCCATCCCCGCAATGGGCGTCTCCCAAGTTTGGCATCTTCATCTGCCTTTCGTGCGCCGGCGTGCACCGAGGCCTCGGCGTGCACATCTCCTTCGTCAGGAGCATCTCGATGGACGCCTTCAAGTCGAGCGAGATCGAGCGGATGCGACTCGGTGGCAACGAGGGGTGGAGGGACTTTTTCGAGGCGCATGAGCAGACAAAGATGATGGGCATCACCTGGGAGGACTCGACCATCGCGGAGCGGTACAGCGGCGAGGTCGGCGAGGAGTGGAAGGAGAGGCTGAGCTGCAAGGTCGAGGGCCGCGAGTACGTGCCCGGCGCCAAGAAGCCAGCTCCTGCGCCCACCGCCGCGAAGCCGGCGTCGCGGTCTTCGACTCCCATGGGCGGCACCGCCAACCGGAACCAGAGCCCGGCGCCGGGGTCGGGCAAGGTCAGGGTGGACGACCAGTACTTTGCCAGGCTGGGTGCCGACAATGCCTCGCGGCCAGACCATCTGCCGCCCAGCCAGGGAGGCAAGTATGCTGGATTTGGCAGCACGCCTGCGCCGAGCCAGTCGGACAATGACTTGCCCAACTTTGCCGACATGCAAAAGGACACGATGGCGGCGTTGACCAAGGGTTTCGGCTGGTTTACGTCGACAGTCTCCAAGACTGCCAAGACAGTAAACGATGGCTACATTCAGCCCACGGCCAAGCAGGTATGGCCTTCATTATCTACGATCCCTATGTTCCCTGACGGCTTCGACTAACATCACCACCTCGCACAGCTCGCAGAGGGTGACTTTGCCAAGCAGGCGCAATTAACGGCGGCCACATTCGCCAAGTCAGCTCAGCAAGCTGGCAAGAACGCACAAGAAGGATTCAACCGGTTCGTGGAGGGTCCTGACCACCAAAGGAGCCGTGATGCGCCATTAGATGAGAGCAAGAAGAGCTTCTGGGACGAGTTCTCCAACCTGGCAGACCAGAGGCAACCCGGCAACAGCGCCATCGGCACAAGTGCTATGGGCATGGGCAAGAAGAACACAGCTCCGGCGCCGAAGAAGCAGACGGACGAGTGGGATGACTGGTGAGGCGGACCGCAGGGGGGATGTAAGATGGTAGATTGAGAGGAAACATGTTGTTGATGGTTGGGAGTTGGAGCTTTGGAGTATAGGCGTGCTTGTTAATGGAGCGAGTCTCGATCAAAATATCTTGGTCACCTCCAGGGTTTTGCAGTAAGACGGCAGCAATGCTTGTCAATGTGAAGGGGATTCGATATATGCCTGACGTATGTAAGAGGGTATTAATGGCTGGACTCGGCATTCTATCTCTAGTCGCCGGCGGTCGAAGTCGGCTATAAGCCGAGTTAGCCACGGGAGCTGTTGTAAGTCTAATGTAGTTTTATAGTAGAGGTTATGCTTCTCGGCCAAGAACCGGCCTCTTGGGTACGAATTTTGGCATTGAAAACGCCGGTTTTGATAGTTCTCATCGAGAAAGCGAAGTCTTGAGCTCATATCTCAAGGTCCCGGTGACCGGGCGCACAAATCCGATGCTCGGCCTCAAGACGGCTGTCACGTGGGGTAGTCGGCCGAGGTTGGAGCCGGCCCTAGCCGGTACCGCTCCCGCCCGAGCTTTGCCATGACGACTTGGCTCGGCCGTCTTGTACTTCTTGCCGCCGCTCCCCCCGACAACTTCAATTCAACCTCGCATTGAACAGCAAACTACCACGATGTCGGCACTACGGATCCTCGTCCCTGTGAAGCGGGTTATCGACTATGCGGTAAGGGCACAGGAATTGGTAAATGAGTGAACCCATTGAGCTCTGACGGCGTCGCAGGTCAAGCCCCGAGTGAATAAGGCCCAGACGGGCGTCGAGACGGCCGGCGTCAAGCACTCGATGAACCCCTTTGACGAACTCTCGGTCGAGGAGTCTGTGCGCATCCGCGAGAAGAAGCGAGCCCCCGGCGGCGTCGAGGACATCTGCGTCATCTCGGCGGGACCCCCCAAGGCGCAGGACGTGCTCCGGACGGCGATGGCGATGGGCGCGGACCGCGGCATCCACGTGGAGCTCAAGGACGGCGAGGACCTGGAGCCCCTGACGGTGGCCAAGCTCCTGCGACAGGCGGCGGAGCAGCAGAAGAGCAACCTGGTGGTGCTNNGGTCAGATGCTGGCGGGTCTGCTGGGCTGGCCGCAGGCGACGCAGGCGAGCAAGGTCGAATTCGGCGCCGGCGACGAGGTGATTGTGACCAAGGAGGTTGACGGCGGCGTCGAGACGGTCAAGGCCAAGCTGCCCATGGTGATCACGACGGACCTGCGGCTCAACGAGCCCCGGTACGCCAGCCTGCCCAACATCATGAAGGCCAAGAAGAAGAAGCTCGAAAAGGTCAAGCTGTCCGACTTTGGGCTGGACAATGAGAAGCGCCTCAAGGTGCTCAAGGTTGCCGGTGAGTTGCCTCTACAGTTGGAATAATGTCCAAGAGCCATAGATTGCTGACGATTTAACAGAGCCTCCGACTCGACAGGGTGGTGGCAAGGTCGAGGATGTCGGTGGCCTGGTTAGCAAGCTCAAGGAGCTTGGTGCGCTGTAAATGAGAGGGCAGCTTGAGGAGTATTGTCGTAACTAAGAACCTCGATGTAGTGTACGAGAAATAGAATAAATAAACGTCATGTCAATAAGTAAATTGCTGATGATTTCACTTCCCTTCTCAGAGAGCCAAAGAGAGTGCTGGGCACAGGAGCAAAGTAGACATATTTCGACACAATAGTATCCATAGTATTACAACCTAAAGCCATAAAACGCTGCAATACGTAATTACATGTACCAAGCAAGACATCTCGATAGTACACAAGTCGTTGAGAATTGGATGCTTGGATATAGGGACTGTCCCACCGTTTGTGAAAATGAAACTGTACGTTTGAACGACAGGTATATAAGTCAATGAGAAGAGGGTCCAAGACCAATTTGACTATCTGAACTGAATCATTGACTAATCGATCGAGTCCATAGTAACTCTCAGTTGAGTTACCAGGCCCAATGCCTCTGATTCCTTCCTTGACACAACAATCGCTTTTTCCCATATCCGACGAGTTTCGCAAAAAATGCAAAAATCAGAACCTCACCACGATGGGTAAGGTTTCGATTTTGCAACTCTCAGATTGAGAACGAGTCAATTCCCACTACCCCAATGCAATCTACTTGATACTGCCGGGGTGCGATGAAAGAAATGGGTGGCAGTTTGCACTTATGAATGTGGTGCCTGTGGGTATCATGAGTGGATGCCAGGTGGAAAAGAATCTCGTGAGAGAGGAGGACTGTGCTTGAGGTTGTGCATGCATCTCCCTAGAACCAGGTCCATCTTGATCTTGGTATTCATGGTCTGGGTTCATGATGATCCTTGGCTGCCTACGATCTGATTGTCTGTCTTGACTCATTGTATCCGGTCCAGGAACGCCTTATCGAAACCATTCCGCCGTCCCGTCCGGGATTCGGACATGACGGACGCCATGTTCCTGGGGCGTTGGCCCGTTATCAACAGAAACCCGTGATGGATCTAAACTCATAACGACTCTAGCTCCATGGCAGCCCTCAGCTTGACCGCCCGCATGCGAAAGCGGGCGAATCAGTGGGCGCGCCCTTGGTCTTCCGTCGTCCCAACAAGGCTCCTGGGGCTGTCTTTTTGGTTGCTCCACTGCCCGGCCTCCCCATTGAGCTGAGCTGAGGTGAAGAGCTTGATGTCGCGTGAGTTGACTCGTACGTCATGGGCCATGGAGGATAAAAGGGCATCGTTGCCCTCGTCTCGTCGACTCAACAGTCATGGAGGAAGAGTGTCGATCCGATAGAGGATATCGACGTGTAATTGGTGTTGGTCAAACACAGACCAGACTCAACCGCCAAGCTAGATAAAAACGATATCGGAGCACGAGCAAACTCCCTCCCACAATGACGGGTCATCGTCACCAGGGTCCAGGGGCTGCATTAGCGGCTCCGTAGCGGTGTCACCAGGCGGAGCGCCGAAGCCGCCCACGCAAAAAGAGAGGCGGCTCGGCGGCTTTGAGCTTCCGCCAGAGCAAAAAATCGAGTCTAAGCTACCATGACCCCACTAAGAAAAAAAAACCTTGGCGGGGAGGAGCCAACATGGCCAATGACCAACACGGCGTTGTCAGGAGGGAGGCGCGAGCGTCCCATGCATCTTTTCTTTCTTCTCGGCCCCTCCCTCCTCTTGACTCCTTCTCTTTCTTTTCTTCTACAACAGAAAGAAATCCTCGCGATATAACAACTCTCGTACAGCTCATTCAACGTTCTGACTGCATCTTCTCACACTTCTCACCCCTCTCCCACCCCGAGCTTGTCTCACAATCCGCTCATATGAACGGACGCCCTTCGATCTTCACCTCGCAGGTACGTAAAGTTCGTTTCTGTCGTCTTTTTTCTGTCTGTCGAGTGATTGTGTCGCGTGCGGATGCTGCTCCGTTCGTCGGTGAGCATCCTATCGCGACCCCGCCAAAAACTTGTCCGCTTGTCGGGAAGTAAAGAACGGGCTTCTCGACACTCAATGCTTCTCTTGTCGTCTCTTGAATACTTCTACTCTCCAATTGACTCGTTGCTGACTCGTTTGCTACAGGATTATCTCTCTGGTTCGTCTCGTCCCTAGCTTGGCCTGACTCACCGCTTCCCAAGCTTTTCCCATCTTAGATCCTTTGGGCTTCTGAAACTAATCTAACTCTACGCTACAGACCATCTCTGGAAGTCCCAATCTTGCTAAAGGGCTTCATTGACCAACCAGCTACCACCTTTCCTCTTCATTTGACTTCAACCACCCTCAACCGACATCAAAATGTTCTCCCGACTGGCATCCTTTGCCAAACCCGCGGCCAAGTCCGCGTCGGCTCCTGGCCGATCTATGCTTCAGGTCCGATACCTGTCTGAGCAGGCCGTTGCTGGTAGCAAGGGCAGGAAGATGCCCTTCACTGCTACCCGAGCTACTGCTCCTGTCGCTTCCCTTCCTGCGACTCTCACTATCCGAGATGGCCCTGTCTTCCAGGGCAAGGCTTTCGGCGCCAACGCCAACATCTCTGGCGAGGCTGTCTTCACCACCTCCCTTGTTGGCTACCCCGAGTCCATGACCGACCCCTCCTACCGAGGCCAGATCCTCGTCTTCACCCAGCCCCTCATTGGCAACTATGGTGTTCCCTCCAACGCCCGAGACCAGTACAACCTCCTCAAGTACTTCGAGTCCCCCCACGTCCAGTGCGCTGGTGTTGTCGTCTCCGACGTCGCTGTCAACTACAGCCACTGGACCGCTGTCGAGAGCCTGGGCGAGTGGTGCGCCCGAGAGGGTGTTCCCGCCATCTCCGGCGTCGATACCCGTGCCATTGTCACCTACCTCCGAGAGCAGGGTTCCTCCCTCGCTAGGATCTCCATTGGTGACGAGTACGATGCCGATGAAGATGAGAGCTTCATCGACCCTGGTCAGATCAACCTGGTCAAGCGCGTCAGCACCAAGGCTCCCTTCGTTGTCGAGTCTCCCGGTGCCTCTCTGCACGTTGCCCTCATCGACTGCGGTGTCAAGGAGAACATCCTCCGCAGCCTGGTCAGCCGAGGCGCCTCGGTCACCGTCTTCCCCTACGACTATCCCATCCACAAGGTTTCTCAGCACTTTGACGGTGTCTTCATCTCCAACGGTCCCGGTGACCCTACCCACTGCCAGGACACTGTCTACAACCTCGCCCGCCTGATGGAGACCTCGTCCATCCCCATCATGGGTATTTGCCTGGGCCACCAGCTTCTGGCCCTCGCCGTCGGCGCCCGCACCATCAAGCTCAAGTACGGCAACCGTGCTCACAACATTCCCGCCCTCGACTTGACCACTGGCCAGTGCCACATCACCAGCCAGAACCATGGTTACGCCATTGACGCCAGCACTCTCCCCAGCGATTTCAAGGAGTACTTTGTCAACCTCAACGACGGTAGCAATGAGGGCATGATGCACAAGACCCGCCCCATCTTCTCGACCCAGTTCCACCCCGAGGCCAAGGGTGGCCCCATGGACAGTTCCTACCTCTTCGACAAGTACCTCCAGAACGTCCAGCTCGCCAAGAGCAACCAGACCGTCTACAAGGACAACCGACCTAGCCCCCTGATGCTCGACATTCTCAGCCGACAGCGTGTTGGCGTCGAGCCCACTCCCCTTGCCGCTTCGGCCTAGGCGGATGTATCATTGTAGAGAGTCTTTTTGGCGTCAAGGATCGGCAGCTGGGTAACGGACGGTTGATGATTTTGTACTTTGCGGAGAAGGGATATAAAGATTGACACATTTTTTCTTGTGGATACATAGCGCCATAAAGAAACTTGAAACATTGCATCTTAATTCTCCCTAGCTTGATTCACTGTGGTGTTGATGTTTTCACTGTCCCCCACCTGATCCTACAATGGTGGAGGTGCTGCAAATGCACGTCTCACAGCATTCTGGGTCTCCCCATCTCTTTCAGAACCATGACCCTCTGTCTCACATGATCACAGACAGACAAGTCATTGAGGTGATTGATTAATCGAGCTTCAATTCCATATACCGTAAAGCCACCATGTTCCCGTCCCTTTGTTCCGTGCCAGCCTTTTAGACCCCTCGACGCCGCCCTCCAAGCCAGTGACCAGCTCCCAGTTCATCTCTCATGTATATACACGGCAAAGCATATGCACCAAATTCCCTCCTCCAAGATAGAATCAGTTCCTCATCCGGTCAATGTCGTTCTCAGGCTCGGAGCCATACCGAGATCGTCGGTCGTCGCGAGGAGGTAAGTAGCGATCGCTCCGAGGTCGACCGCCACCTCGGCCACCACGGCGACGTCCTCCGCGACGCTCACGCTCGACGGCGCGCTCGCGGTGTGGGGGCCGGATACCTTCAAAGACCTCCTTGCCTCGGTCGACAAAGGAGGCACCGTCCTCAAAGGAGTAGCGGTTGATCTCACGGCCAAAGTCGCGGTCGCGGTCCGTGGAATAGAAGGAGCGCATGTTGTCGATTCGGCGGCTTGCGAGGTCTTCAGATACCGGTTGATAGTAGATAGCAGGCCGGCTGTTGGTTCGCTTGGAGGCGCCGCCTGGGTTGGTAGGGGGAGGACGAGGGCCGGGTCCGGTGCCTGGTCGGACGGGACGAGGTCCCGTTGGAATAGCAGGGTTGCGATAGCCCCTGGGGCCGAGAGGAACAGAGTCGCCGCCCATCATAGAGGAGCCCATGGGCTGTCTTGGACCCGGCGGAGGGCCTGCGCGGGATGTGGACGCTGTGGCCTCTTCAAGATGCGCCTCGACAGCGCCGTCGGGGCCGTCCTCGTAAACAACCTCCCATCTGGCACTGGAGCGCCCGCGCGGACCGCCGCTGGCATGCTCCGTCTCAATCCAGTCGCGCACCTTGTCGGGCGGAATAAAGTCGAGCCAAAGGGGCTTGCGGTTGCTCTCGTTAGGCCAGACGCTATCGTGCAGGGCGTTGCGAACACGGGCGGCCGCAGCGGTGGTCCTGAAAACGACAAATGCATGGGTGCGAATCTGGTCGAGGAAGAACTCAACAATGATATCATCGTCAAGGGGGTCTCTTGGGGGTGTTGCGAGGTCGACGAGGTGCGCCTTGACGTCCTGGGGCCGAAGGGGGCGCATCAAGTTCTTGACATAAATGGCTGGGGTAGCTGGGTGCACCGAAGGCGCAACGTCTCTCTCGTAGTCCATTTCCTGCGGTTTGTCGGCGGGTATTTCCTCTCGAGGCGCGTTTGACTCGGGCTCGGGCTCGGGCTCAAGCGCGGGTGCGGTCTCTTGATTCTTTTCTGGCTGCGGCTCCTCGTTGTCGATGTTCATAGGCGCAGGTTCCTCCTGCTCTTCAGCCTGAGGCTGTGATTCCTCCTCGCGCGCAGGGAAGGAGTCGCCGTTTGCCGTGCCCTCGTCTGCGCGGGCGCGTTTGCGCGCGATAGCTTCTTCGGTTGGTGGCGGTGTGAGGGAGCGGCGTTTGCGCTTCTGCCTCTCTGCAGCGGGTGTGGCTTCGAGAGAGGGAGGAGAGGCCGCGTTTGCAGGTGCAGCTCTCGATGCCTCCTCAACAGTCGGTTCTCTGGATTGAGCACCTGCTTCCTTGCCAGGTATTGGCACATCTGCAGTGGGGTTGGAGACTTCAGGAGCTTCCTCAGGCGCCCCATTCTTGAAAGTGTCTGGTTGTTGCGGCTCGCTAGGCTCGTCTGCACTGGCATCTGCCTTGGTCGTATCAACTTGGTCGTTTTCCGCCTTCTCTTCTTGTGTCGTTTTTTCTGCTGCTTCCGCATCTTCGACCGCAGGTTTCTCGACCGCTTCGGCACCGGGGGTTACAGATTCGGTTCGAGAGTCATCGCCGGCAGGCTCATCGGCCATGGGTACATCTTCGTTCGCGCCTTCAGGCTCGCCCGAGTCCTCCCCTCGCGCCTGCTCTTCATCGGCTTCGACTAGTCGCGCGACAAGTTCGGTCTTGAGGCCATGCTGCTGGAGGCCGCGTCGTTTGAGCTCGTCTTTCAGGTCGACGACCTTGAGCTTAGCCCAGTCGGTCATGGTTCGAGGAATTGGCTAGCCTTGGCGGCTGTTGCTTGATGAGTCTCCGTTCCAACGCTCTCTCTCATGAAAACAGATGCAGTTTTAACGGTTCGGAGCGGAGGTCGAGGTTGAAAGGATGGAATTAGACAAAGGGAGCTGCGAAAGGCTTCCAACGTATTCAGCATCTTTCAGCCTCGTCGCAATAGTCAAGCCCACCATTGTCGCGTCGGCCAATAAGAAGCCGAGATGGAGAGTGTTTATGTCAGCGATCAAGACCCACCACTTTAGACCATCCAGCTTGGACTCCACCGCGCCGAAGTCAGCCGCCATCAACCTCTTCCTCTAGATGCTATGAAGCACAATGACAAAGGCATGAGTGAATGTTTGGAGATCCAGCTCGGACGTCGCGGATTTGTTCTTTGAAGCTTGATATCAAACTTTGGTCCCTGCTTGACCCAGTGCACAGCCCCTCCTGGCCCATTCATTCTCGTATATCTCGTTCATGATATGCAGCTGATGGTGGATCTCCAACAACATGCTCAACCATGATTGTATCCACCGAGAGCGACGGATCACGAACATATCTTTAAGACAAAGAAATGCTTCGGCTGCCAATTGAGCCCGCCGCACGACATTGATCAAGTCATCGGTGAGCACAGCAAGGTGAGCTCATGGCAGGGTTAGCACGAGCAAGAACAAAGAAAACATGGATGGCTGTGCTGTTATACGCTCGGGTATCTGACAAGAAGTCTGTCAGGGAGGACAATGGCCATTGGCAACCCAGTCTCATGATTTCCTCCCTGCAGCACTAACCCAATTGTCATTGCAAAGAGCTGACACCTGGCGATATGTCCCTCCCAACTCCATCCACCCCATGAGGCCAAATCTCGCATCCCTTCACCGAATCTTGCTCACCAGCGTCACCTGGGCCCATTCTGGAAATTGTCGGGCTCTTGATCCTTACACCTTCGTTTTGACTCATGTATCCAAGAGGCGGGAGTGGACTGACATGTATGTTGTTGTCTGCCGATAGCCTGATGTGCCCCTTGTCTCTCTGCCCGCTCCTTGCCCCTGGCCCTGACCCTGCCCTGGCCCCCCTGGTTCATCGGCATCACACGACCTCTCCCTCATCTACTCAACCGGGTTGGAGCTCTCCGAGCTTGTGTGGGGCCAGCTACACCACGTCATTGCCCTTGGTGCCCGCTTTTTGTGGCATTTTTGGCGCCTTTTTGTGGCCTCCACCTCCACATTTCCACCCAGACACCAAGATTCCACTTCCACTGCCCCCGCCGGGATGTGTAGATCGTCTATGGGAATCAAGACAGTGCGACCAAAACAGAAAATTGAATTGAATAGAGAGCTCCTAGTCTTTTTGGGATTTTCTTAGGTTTCTCCCGCTCGTCTCCGTGAAACTACATTACAAAAAACATTGGTCTCAAATCAGGGCTATACCTGAGCCCGTCGTAAACTCTTAACTCATACAAGTCGGCACTCACTGCCAGGGATCTTAGACGTCGAGACCATCGACGACAACGCCCTTGTTCCAGGTCCACTGAAGGACCCTGGCCACCTCCGCCGCACACGCATCATCAACGAGAGCGCTGACAAGATACAGAGCTGCATCAATGCCAGAGCTGACACCCCCTGAGGTGACCACACGGAGGCCACCAAGCCGCATCGCGGCACGACGAGTGATTGACTCACGGCGCGTGTTGGAGCCCTTCCACGACATGCTTCCCTTTCTGTTACACCAAACCAAGTCAGTTGACCGTCTCAAACTTAATGCATGGCAAAGCGGGGTAAACCGGGGATGGGGTGCAAGCACATAGGAACTTGTTACGTACCGGGCATTTGAAGGGCGGCGTCCGGAATCGGACTTTCGGCGGATGTAGGGGTTCTCGTCCTCGTCTCCGAGGTCGAATCGCAGGTTGTTGACGACGTAGCGGGCGTCCTCGATCACGTCGGTACGCTCCTGGAGGTTCTGGGTGGCTGCATCGCTGCAGATGTTCTCAAAGGTGGTGAAGAAGTCGGGGTGGGTGGTGGCAGACAGGCCAGAGAGGATACCCTGCTTGCCCAGGAAGAGGGCACCGGTGCACACGGAGAGGATGGTACGCTCGCGGGCGGGGTCCCGCTTCTGGAGCTCCGAGAAATCGGTGATGAGGCTGAGGGGCTCGAGCTCCTTCTCGACAACCTCCTTGGAGTTGCCGCCGACGACGACGAGGACATCAAAGTCCTCGAGGCGGTCATGGGCCTCCTTGTAGGAGATCTGGGAGCCGACGATGACACCCTGGTCCGAGATTACCTTGGGCTCAGGGCCGACGATGGTGATCTCGAAGGCCTTGTTGTCTGTTGGAGGGGGGATTGTGATCAGCGGGAGGGGTAAAAGTCAGAGGGGCGCCATTGGGTTCACATACTCTCGGGGTCATTGAAGTCGTGGGCAGCAGTATTGAAGACCTCGAGCGCTCCGGCAAAGTCCAAAAGATCGAACTTCTCGTGGACGGCGAAAAGGACGTCAATGGGCTCGTCAGAGACGGCCGAGGTCTTGTTCGCACTCATCTTGGCGGTTTTGGTGGTGGTTTGGGAAGGTTTCGAGACTGAATCTTGTCGCGTGTATGCGTATGTAGGTGGATTAAGCAGGCAAGCACAAGAGGCGATGCTGACTGCTAAAAAAGTGCTTGTGGTGGTGAATTGGCTTTTGATCTGATCTGGATGATGATGATGGGAAAGAGAGAGAAGAGGAGGAAGGACAAGAGGAGGAGGAGGCCGAGTTAAGTAATGGAAGGGAGCCTAGGGATGCTCTTCCCCTCACTTCACTGATTGACCTCCCACGACTCAAACTGCAACTGCAACCAGCCAATGCCTCCCCTCGCAGCCTGGGCCAGAGTCGAGTGGCTCGATTCCAGGTCAGATGGGCACCCCTGGGACAGATTCCACAAGACGTACGGCTTCGAGTGGGTCATCACGCCAGCTGCCCGGGCGCCAGAGAAACTCGCAGGCCTTTGCCGTGCATCCATCCATCGATCATACGCCCACTAAAGGGTACTAGCCCACTCTGGTTTGCGGGGTTATTAGTGCGGCGGCACGGCATCCCATCACCTTAAGTCGGCGAGGTACCTACCTAAGGTACCGCACCGTACCGCGCCCAAGGTGAGGCAGTATCCACTCTTCCGGAAGGCGGAAGGTACCAACCGGTCATCTGCCGCCGCCGCAGACTTAAGCCCATTTTCGCTTAGCACCCACTGAAACCCCCCCTGTGGCTGGCCGCTGCCTCGCCCGGCAACCAGCTGCTTTCAGTGACCTCCCAGGCCACCTCCCGCTAATTCTCGGTCGCCGTCGCTGCTCTCCGAGGCTTATCCCCCACTTGGCTCAGCCAGAAACGGACCACCTGGCCTGCACCAAAATCAGCTGTCCATCCATTCAATGTCCGACGCCGAGAGCGACCGAATAGCTTCACCCAGAATAAACCCCCGGGAGCCTCAGGAACTTAGTTAAAGATCCACTTTGTACGGGCCTCATCGCCTCGGTCTGCTCACCTTGAGTCTCGCGAGCCCGGATGAGGCCGTCACGCCAGTCATGGCTTCATCGGCGTACGTCATCTTGACCCCTAAAATTCTTCCATCGCAAGTCGACATCGCAAGTCGCCGTCCCTTGCCCTGCAGCTCGACCTCATGATCGTCCATTCCATCTCCTCCTTTGACTCCTGCGACATCTCTCTCCTCTTCTCCGCCATCCGCTGACCATCATCTCCACCCGTGTAGGTCGCTAAAGGATCTGTCCAAGGCGATCGTCGCCTTCCTCGCCGAGCCAACCGCCTCACTCCCCGACGAACTGACACAAACCATCGACGCCTATCTGCGCCGAAACCAGAAGCACGATGAAGCCGCGGCCGATCGCCTCCAGGAGGAGCTCTTGTCTATCTTTGACAAGCACGTCAAGGACACACCAGTTGCCTATGCACCTTGGCTAAGCATCCTTCGTCAGCTGCTGTCCGTCCTTCGAACACCCGAGCGCATCTTTACATGGTGGGATTCTTGCTCGGGGATCTTGACCAAGGCATACCCAGAAAAGGGCGTTGTGGAGGAGTCTCTAGCCATCCTCATGGAGATAATGTCTATTGCTGAGGAGAGCCACGAGACTTCCGATGTCGACCTTGCCTCCAACCCGCTGATCGACCGCCTTTTCACGGGATGGATGGAGAGACTCTATCCAGCTGCCACCGAAGCAGTCACAAACCTGGAATACAATGAAAAGATCACCCGGGAGGCTCTTGTCGAGTTTGGGAAGAGGCATCCCAAGGTTTGTTTTTTCAAGACCATATCTGTAGCCGACTCATCTGACCTGACCAAGGACTTGTTCACCGCGCTGGACCGCTACTTTGTCAAAAGACAATATCGAAAGGCGGTTTTGAGATTCCTGGGAGATTACCTCCAAAGCCAGCCTCCTCATCTCCACCAGATTCTCCAGACGCCCTTGTTCGGTGATATCCTCAGATGCCTGCAACAAGACACTTCAACCACCCTTGTGTCGGCTGCTCTAACCGTCCTCATCATGCTCTTACCACATATGCCCAGCTCGCTAGTCCCACATCTTCCTACGCTGTTCAACATCTACGCAAGATTGCTGTTCTGGTCGCGGGAACGCGCAGGGATAGTCGAGCCACAGCCTGAAGATGCCGATCAAGCCAGCTGGGAGGTGTGTAGTTACCAAGCTGAAATCGATGACCATCCTGTCTACCACCTTCAAAACTACTACACCATTCTTTATGGCTTGTACCCTATCAACTTTATGGACTACGTCCGGAAGCCTCAGAGATACTTGCGCCATGCGAACGTTGCAAACGCCAACGACATGGAAGTGCAACCTACAGAAATCAGGGATCAGTCTGAGAGATTCCGACGATGCCATCTGCTCCACCCAAACTTCTACACCCTCACCATCGACTCAGAGAAGACGGACTTTGGACGTTGGATCAAGAGCGAGGCTCCCGAAGTTGTCGCTGAGTGCATGGGTCTCTGCCTCACCACTGAATCCAACCAAGTGCTTGGACAAGGCTTGCCCTCTATTCCTGTGCCTGGAGCTGCGCCGATGAGCGAGGGATCTATCAAGGATAGCCAGGATTCAGCACTACTCAGCTTAGCCACGACTGAGAACCAGGATGGATATCGCCTCCCTCAGTCCGCAAGCATGGAGTCACTAGCAAGCAGCCGTCGGCCTTCGGCTTTGATTCGACAAGGATCTCAATCAAGTCACCCCTCCACCCGCGACTCAATAGATGCCAAGATGAGAGAGCCAAGTGCTGATAGTCCGACTCTACCGCCTCATCTTACACAATCGTCGTCGCATACGCAACTACAGGACATGATCCAGTCCAACAAGGCCATCAAGTCAGGTCTCCATCAGTCCTTGGCCAACGACAGCGTGCCATCACTGTCGCTCAGCCACCAAGAGTCCGTGGCGGAACGACCTGGCGCATCATTGCTGGCAGCACCCACGATTAGCTCACCTCTCTCGCTAACAGATACGAGCACTCAAGTTGCCCATCTACAACGCCAGATACTTCTACTGCAGAACGACCTCAACTTTGAAAGGTTCTTGAAGCAGCAACATATGGCTCACATTGGCGACTTGCGAAGGCGACATATGGAAGAGGCGGTGACAGAGGCAGAGACGCAGAATCTCCTCATCACGAATCGCAACTTAAAGCATCGGTTTGAGGAAGCCAAGAAAGCCGAGATGCAGGTCCGGAGAGACTCGGAGAAGAGCCGAGCCCTCGCGAAGAAGTGGGAAGCCGATCTCTCTACCAAGCTCAAGAAGCTACGTGACGAATCAAAACGGCTCAAGGCGGATTTCGAAACACTTCAAAAGGAGTTGGATGGCTCCAAGGCAGAGCGCGACAAGTTGCGCGTCCTTCTTTGCGAGGCCGAAGTCAAGGAGCTCAACTCGAAGCAAAACATGCAATCTGTTGAGATCCACAGTGCTGAGATTGATCGACTCAAGAGCGAGGTAGAAAGACTAACAGTAGTGGAAAGGGACCACCAGGCCAAGGAACTCGAGCGACAGAGGGCTATCAACACAGCTATGGAGGCCGAGAGCAAGATTGAGGCATTGAAACTGCAGCTCGCCAGCCGTGAGGGCGAGGTGGAACGCAGTAGGAAGTTGTTCCAATCTCATGTGGCAACACTACAGGCCAGACTGTCAGAAGCACAAGAGGGGCGGAGTCGAACTCCTCCTGTAGGGAAAGAAGCCGTCGAGGCCTTACTCGCAGCGAGCCGGGAAAAGCAAGCTGAGCTGCAGAAGCAATACGACCTCCTGATGCGCAAGTACACGGCTCTTCAGTCGTCTTTGTTGGATATGCAGACAGGGGTGACGCCAGGGCAGCTCAGAATCGAGACGTCAAACGCATCAGAAGGAGACGCCGAAAGCTTGTCTATGTCGACAAGTCCGGTCATGATGAAGACACGACCACAGCGTGTGCTGTCGAGCCCGGAGGTGGCGGAGGGCACAGCATACAACGTGACGCCGCCTCTGGACCAGAAACCAGGGACGCCATTGTCACCCAAGTCAAGTGGTTGGGCTCATCCACCGGGGTCGCCGCTAGGGACGGACGGATCTGCTTCAGGGTCGCTCTCGATGAGTCCGGACCAGCGGTTTGGCCGTAGCGAGTCAGGACGGCTGATGGCCAGGAGCCATTCAGATCTGTTTGCGAGCGCTTCGCACAACAGGCTTCGCAAGGACTCGAAGGATAAGGGACGAGAGGAGAGTGTTGCAAAGAAGGACAAGAAGCCGTCGGGTTTTAGAGGGATCCGAGGGTTCGTATATGAATCAGGAACATGACGACTATATTTAACGAGGACAACAGATAGACCGGGGCCAACCAGAAGTTGGCGCTTGCTGCATGACTGTCTCTATATAATTTATTCAGCCTTTGTAGGCATTGGATCGCGTTTGTTAAGTTCCTCCTACGCTAGTGTCCAGTGTGCTGGTATTCTGTGTGTAGTGTCCGTCGGTGATGCCATGAGAAGCAAATATCTGTAACTTGGCCATTTGATACATATTCTCAGCTAATGCTGAGCATAATGATTTGATTAATTTTAATTAGAGGGAATCATGCAAGCGTTTTGTTGGTTCTGAGATTACCATATCATAAACTCATGAAGAGATATTGATGAGGATTTGATGAGGAGTCTGTCGTCGTATGGATGCCAAAGCTACACACCAGAGAGCATGATACCTCTGACATATTCGGAACAGGAGGAACCAAGGGTCATGTCCTCCGGTAGGATTCTCTTGACGAGTTTGTCGTGGGCGCCAAATATCGTGAGGAAAGTTGCCAACCGTAGGGTAGTTGAAACTCTCACAATCAACCACACCAATGTTGTTAACATCCAGGTCACGGAGATCACAAAGGGCAGTGATTCATAGCTAACGGCATAATCTAGCTTCGCCGTTTATCCAGGTATGTCAACCTGGATCAACTGGACAATGAGACAGTCTGAGAGGGGAGTCGTGTGGTGCTGAGCGCTTTGGCCCGCAATACGGAAGCCATCCCTCAACAATTGGACGGCTTCCGTAGCTCAGTTGGTTAGAGCGTCGTACTAATACTTCAGTTTATACTGTAATATCGGTGATGCGAAGGTCTCAGGTTCAAGCCCTGGCGGGAGCAATCCCATCGCCATCCAATTGTGCTTTCTTTTTGCTCTTTGGTATCATCTTTTGATGCTCGAGTCGTTGGTGTTGGTGTTGTTGGCATGAAGTCTGGGGAAGCTCGGAGCCTTAGGTAAACAGGGCTGAGCGAGATTGTGGGGAGCGTTCCGGGATGAAGCTTATTGGCATCGAGGATCGGGAAGGGAGTGGCCGACTGGCTCCTTCCTTTCGCTCGTTTTTGCCCGACGCATGGGCGTTAATCTCCGGGACTCAAGCCAATGTGATGGGCAAATCTTGATGGCGCTTCTAGGGGAAGAGAGAGGTGCTGTTATTAATAAGATCGCGATCTCGGGGCAGCTGAGCCCCTGGCTGTGCGTCATGCTGTCTTGGGCGTGACGGGCTGAGGGCGTGTCACGCCCGTCCATGTTCCCCACTGACTGGTTCAGAAGGGGAGGAGGACAAGAGTCCAACAATGGAGGGAAAAAAGGGTTCTCGTGCGTCTTTCCCACCCCTGTGGATCACGGGCCAAGATTGGGCGGCAGACAGGGGGCGCAGTTGCGGGGGAGGACAAGCGGCTGCTCCGAGGAATGTCCCAGGTGCTCGGTGCGACGTGGAGGGGAGGACAATGTTTCTGTCGTGGAACAGAAGAGAGAGTGAGGCTTTGATGTTGAGCAGGTTGGCGGACAGATGTCATTGAGCATGAGCATGAGCATGAGCCGACTGCAGGATGCATGTGTGCGCGCGCACGTACATCCATGGCATGCATGGCCGATCTGGTGGTTCTTGAAGTTCAGCCCACATGGTGGTTTTGCTCATGACGGGCATTTCACGGCTGGGCTGCTGTGTGTGTGTGTGTGTGTGCGTGCCTCCTGTCATTGCATTGAAATGCAGGAGATGGCGGTGAGGAAGTAAGCTAGCAATTGTTACTGCAAAACATGCCATGCGCTTGTTGTTGAGGCAATCTGGTGTCTTGCAAACCAAACATTTCAAGGTGGTGGAGGAACCGAGAGAGTCGATTGGCGACGGATGACGTAGGTAAGGGCCACCACGTGAAGCTCCCCCGTTCACTTGGACGCTAGCGAATGTCGTCAGCGGGGGGGCCTTTCCCCTAAAGCGCCTGAAGCGACAGGGGGAGAGAGAGAGCATGAGGATATCATGAGCGGTGCGATAAAGAGTAGAGACGACTTGGGGTTGTGTAATTGAGTTGACAAGATATCATCAACTGTTGAGACATGTTTTTCACTGACTGGATCCTTTTTGATGCCTAATCCTGGGACTTGCTTGTCCGGGTGTCGCCGCCGCCGTGGCCGTGGCCGTGCTGTAGGTTGTTGATGGTGGTCGCGAGGTTTTTTGCTTTTTCCGACTGTGTTGCTCTTCTTCAACACCATGAGACGGTCGTGATTCTCCTTCTCTTCCCCTCTTCGTTTCACTCTCTCTCCCAGAGGAATAAAGACCCGGTAGCCTTGTCGATTAGCCTTGCGCTGGGTGTCGCACGCTGGATTATTAACCAACAATAAGAGGCAGTCAGGCACACACACAC
>SSHR01002281.1:0-39387 GCA_006518225.1 Fusarium neocosmosporiellum
TCCGAGCACCACAACGGCTTGTCTCGCGATCCCCTCAACGCCGCGCTCCGATCTCAGTCAACCTCTGTGCGCTCCCGCGGCCGGACCACCGTCTGTCTGGCATCCCGTGCGCAGTCATTTCCCGGCCTATCCGCCAGTTAGAAATACACGGCACGGCCCGGCCTGGTCCGCGGGCGCTCAGGATGGCGGCCGCCGAGCAGAACGGCATCGACATCCTCTGTGATGCCGCCGGCTCGGACATGCTGCTTTCATCATTATTTGCCCTAGCAGCTCCGGGGCAAGATCAGCAGCGAGCCCAACCGCAGGATCAGTACGAATTGCAGCACCCGCTGTCGACAGCCTCACCTACGAAGCAACCCCACCAACAGCACGTCTATCATCAACAGCTAGACCCTGCGCTGCAGCCGTCGCAGCAAGAAACTCCACGGAAGACCACGTCGTCTCTACCAGCGAAGCGCAAGCTGTCCGACGCGTCCGCCTCGTCGCCGTCCCACGTCTGCCACATCTGCCGACGCGTCTACGAGCGAGCCGACCACTTGACGAGGCACCTGAGGTCGCACGAGAACGCCCGCCCGTACCAATGCTCCCGCTGCCCTAAGCGCTTCAACCGCGCTGACCTCCTGACGCGGCACGAGACCACACACGACCGAGATGGCGCCGCAAAGGACCGCCCCTTTATCCGAAGAAACGATCGTGCCGCCGAAGCTTGTCTGAACTGCGCCGCCTCCAAGGCCAAGTGCGAGGACCAAAAGCCGTGTAGCCGCTGTCGCAACAAGAGCCTAACATGCCAAATGCCGGCCAGGCGTGGGAATCAATACAGAACCTCGGAGTCGCAAGCCGGAGTTTCCCCCTCTGAGAGTTCAATGGTGGCCTCGACCACGGGCAATGACAACCCGGTTTTCACGGCAGGCGATGCCGCCTATGCGCTGTCGCAATCAGCTGTCGCACACCAAGTCCAATCGATCGATAGTAATGCTGGATATGCTGGTTCATCCTTCCTCGGTGCACCGAGCGTGGAAGCTACGCCTGATGAGACTCTGTACTTTGTAGCGCCGCGGAAACTGCTCCCTGATATCGAGCTCTCCTGGGAAATGGACTTTGGCGGCTTCACTGTTCCAACATCAGATGCGAATGGACCAAGCCCTCAGCTGGGAAATGGGACAAAGCGTTCATCTCGTCAACCTCGAAGAGACATGGCTCAGGAAGACGCAGCTCCCAAGCTGAAAGCTTGGGTGGCTGATCCGGGCACCAATGGCCAAGCAAACGCCTCGGCCGTTCCCTCGAAAGAAGTGTTGCCCATTATACGCGACGGCCTCTTCGCTATGGTTCTCGCCGACAGCTCGAACTCGCAGGTTCCAACATTTCCCTCGGCCGAAATCTTGAGCTATCTGATTGAGACGTTCTTTGCTCAGCAAGACCAGAAACAGGATGCATTCGTCCACAAGGCTTCTTTTGACACTTCTGCGGCCCTCTTGGAACTCGTCTCTGCCGTCATCTCCAGTGGAGCTGCACATATCTCTGCGCCAACAGCCTGGCAATTCGGACTTGCTCTTGACGAGGTCTTGAGAACTGTCCTCAGCAGCCGTGTAAGTCTGGCGATCTTTCAGTTTTATCCGATGTTTCTGCACCACTCTGTTGGTGTGCATGACATAGACTTGGGGGGAGACGAGCTAACGACGAATAGCTGGAATCTTTTGCTGCGACAGCGAAACCCTTGATGCTGCTCCAAGCGTCCATGCTTCATCTTGACATTGGACAATGGTGCGGCTTGAATCGTCAAATGGAAATGGCACAGACTTTTGCCCAGCAAGTGTTGACAGTAAGCCTGCCTTGAACATGGTTGTCCGTCAGCGGGCTAACGAAGAAAAGCTGGTTCGAGGAACTGGGAGGATTTCCTTTTCGTCAGACTCGACCCTGTATATCCCGAGTGCAGGAGACTCTTCTGAGGAGTTGGATTCGAAATGGCAGCAATTTGCTACGATTGAATCCTATAAAAGGTTTTATGGCAGCTCCTGCTATGCTTAATACTTGCTGATCGTGTTCAGGTTGATGATGCGCCTGTTCATTCACGATGTGCAATCTTCAATCGTTTCATGGAGGAGCTCGAACATGGCATACAACGAACTCGACTTTACCCTACCCGCGGCGCCTGATCTTTGGAAGGCCGCAAGTTCGCAACAGTGGCGGGAGCTGTACTCGGCCAAGAGGTCCACGACTACAGGCATTCCACGACTCTTGGATGTGGGAGACTGCATGCCATTCATCACCGAGCCCAACGACCATGTCGATATCGAGCTCTGTTGCATGGCCGCTCTGTCGGGGTTGTGGGGGCAGATTTGGATCTACCGTGATGCTGTCACGTACCACAGCAACCCAGATCGACGCAGTACCGGCTCTCCAGCTTGGACCAAGGCCTTGTACCAAGATCTGTATAGCAGACTGGTCAGCTTCTCTAACCAAGCTCAGGAGATGCAAGCGTTGAGCCCGGAGCTCTTGCTGTTTTCTGAGCTCTTAATGATGGCACTTCATGTCTCGTTTGCCGAACTGCGCCGACTCGCTGGCCACAACGGCGAGGGAGGGTCCCGGAGAGCGGCACAAATACTGGAGGCTACCTGGTTCTCAGGGCCCGAGTCTCGCCACGCCGTCTGGCACGCTGGGCAACTGCTCCGCTATGCGCAGGATTGTAAGGCAGCAAGTCTGCAGGGGTTCAACTCAATGGCCGTCTACTTTGCTGGCCTTACCTTGTGGGCGTATGGCATCATCTCGGTCCCAGGCTCAACAACCGGCCAGGGGATTGCGGACGACCATGTGCTACTCAATGGACAAGAGACAAGAGAGACGAGGGCGTTTCTCGAACTCGGACAGGGCACACCGGCCTTGGCACTTCCAGCAGGACTGCGTCTCCAGATAGAGCCATTATCGAACTGCGATGTGGCCCTATCACTTGCACAAAACATCTTGCGACAAAATTTCCCCGTACTCAGCGAGCCGCTGCCCCAGCTGGTTGAGAACCTGTGGTGTCGTCTTGCAGAGCTGCAGTCGGGCCAGAACGGCCAGACCATGACCAGCACGGATGGAACTGTGGCAGGAGATGGTAAACGTCATGTTTGAAGTTGTTTTTTCCCCCAGGTATGCGGACCATAAAAAAGGATGTTTGCGTGGGTTTGTCTAGAAATCATCCAATTGGATGTTAGCGAAGGAGTTGGGGCGGAAAACGGGAAACACAAAAGGGTCATGACTGGTAACACGTTCAAAGATGGGGTTATATAGGGTGATATGAGGAACTATTCATTGCTGGTTTATTGTTTATTGGGCTGGGAGGTGTGATCCCCTGTCCCTGCGTAGAAGTCGTGATGGTCTTGAAGTTGAGGCCCAAGAGTGAGCATAATTGCCCATGTTACGTTTATGTCTACACGTACAAGCTGAGTGGACGGCACTGAAAATGAAATAGGGGAGGAGGAAGTTGCACTGGAGGCCACTTTCCTCTGTCCACGTCTGGTGTCTGGAAGGAGGGCCAGGATGTGCCTGCTGCGACAAAGGGAAACCCTTTGCTAACCCTTCTCGCCTGCTTCACAACCACTCAACTCTTCTTTCTCTCCTTTTCCTCTCTGGTGCTACTCACTCACTGCATTGCTGTGTCAACAACTCTTATCGTCGGCTTGAAGGCCTAGTCGCGGCATCTCTATCTATCTTCAGACTTGTCCTTCATTACTATCCCGCGGCTTGGATAGCTCAAACCGTCCCGATGCCCCCCATCTAGAAGAGGGTTGACAGGCCGCCAGGCCCTCTACACGATGAATTTATCTTTGAACGCCTAGATGATGTACGTCTCTTACGGCACTACGAAAACAACGCCCAGACCTGGGCTGCACCGCTCTCAACAACAGACTTCCTGGACGTTCATTTCAGACTGGGCATTATGCCAGGAGAAGCTCGCGCCTTTGAGATCTGGGCACTCCGTAAACCCGACGATCCTTGGGGTATCATCTCGAGCTGCGCAACACATATCCGCGACGCAATCGTGAGCCGCGGCAAGGGCGTGAGGATGACTGGCGCCGTCATCATTTCCGAAATCTTTACCGATCCCGAGTACCGCACTCGCGGCTTCGCCAAGCTGCTTCTCAAGAGAGTTCAAGAGCACTTTGACAATCGGGACGACTTGGGCATCGATTTCACCGTCATCTACGGCAATGGTTCCTTAAAATGGTACCGAGAGCTGGGGTGGAAGCCTCTCGCAGCGACCCAGTTGACTATCAATGTTGAGCATTTCCAGACTAGCGCAGAATGCGAGAACGTGTGGGAATATCTCACATTCTCGGAAGTCTACAACATTGCCACTTGCGACGCCAACGTCAGCAAGCTGCGTCTCTCAAAGGCCCAAGGCCCCAAAACCCACATCCAACTTCTACCCACGGCGTTTTTGGCCAGACGGCACCTATACCGCTCCGCCTTCTTAGCCTACAAGCTGCGTCAAGGTCGCCCGAACACCAGGCGTCACGGGGTTTCGATTCTCGAGGACGATGCAGAGGTATCAGCATGGTGGGTTCACGACTTCCAGAGCAGACGGCTCATGATAGGACGTCTGTTTATGACGCGTTTGAACAATGTGGATGAAATGGTAGTTGAAGTACTGGAGGCGGCAATGGAGGAGGCAGCCCGCCGTGGGTTGCGAGAAGTGGTGCTTTGGGATCCGAGCCCTCAGGTAGTGGTGGCGGCCATGACGATATGGGATAAATATGATACGGACGTACAAGTCATGACTGAGGAGAGAAAGGAGATGGTGCCATGCGTGAGATGGAAGGGCGGCGAGGAGCGGGACGTTGTGTTGGACGAGGGGCACTTTGTTTCGTGGAGTTGATGAGCTGGGCAGGGCAGGTTGGCTTCGATTGGGGGAAGAATTCGGGGCCGGAAGAGTCCATGAATGAAACAGCGGCGGACGTCGATTGCGGCGTAGGTAGGTATGTGCAAGGTTGTTATCTGGCGATGCTGGGGTATCCTGGGGGGTTGGAGTTTATTCAGTGTGTAATAGAACAGAGACAGCGAACAAAGCCGAGAGTTGGAATTGCCGCTTGTCAATTCCGCTGTGCTGATTCAACGGCAGTGGATTGCCGTCTAGAGCCGGGCTTAAGTCGGAGCTCGGGACTTGAAGCTTGGCTTGAGAATGATGGCTCTGCTATTGAGACGGCGTTATTGGATAGCCAGGGACGTGAATGAAGCTGTGGTGGGGGCCGGGGAGATCAACAAGGGGACCTAGGGAGAGGGAGAGGAGAAAAGGTGGGGGAGCAGAAGACCCCGCGATGAATGAATGACAAAGCATCCATCGGATCGGATGGGGACAAGCCGGCCGTTGGTTCAACCCCCGAGGGGCGGAATGCCTACCATGCAACCATCCATGGCTATTCACACTCACCTTTAACCCGCATGCAACCGTAGGCTGATCTGTACCTACCTATCTTGAACATATATGAACCCTAGGCTTCTCCTCAGAGTTTCCCCTCTGACCCGACCGTCCATCGTCAGCACTACATCCCACGTCCGAACGAGACTCTACACCACCAAGATGGCGAACCGTATCCACCGAATCACCATGTTCAAGATGCCCAGCAAGGACGACCAGGCCGTCCTGCTGGAGCAGTACAACAAGCTCAGTGCCAACCAGCAAAAGGTGAGCTAACAAGTTCACTTCCTCGCACACATGTCACTGAACAAGACCCTCAGGACGGCAAGCCCTACATCCTCTCCATGGTGGTCGGTGCCGCCGACGAGGATGCCCGATCTCAGGGATACCACTTTGTGTCCAAGACCGAGTTCGCCAGCATGGAGGACATGAAGTACTACGACGACGAGTGCAAGGCCCACAGCGACCTCAAGACGGTCGTTAAGACGCTGGGCGTCCAGGGTATCCTGACCATTTACTTTAAGCCCCAGGCCATTGGTGGTGTCGACAATGCTTGAGATGCGGGGGATTAGATAAGACAAAGAGATGGGATAAAGGAACAAATAAATAAGCAAGAAATAAATAAGATCTCTTCAAGATGCGGTCATTTCACACTGCCCCTTTATCTCATCGCACAGCTCTTGCCAGAATCTTGCTTACCATTATCCAGGCCATCAGTGCTATGGACCTGTGGAAACTCTCTCACCAACGGCACTTGGCGATATCGTGGCTGACCTCGTGGATGCGATCACTGCATGTGACAAGCTCGGGCACTCGCATGGTTGTGCGCCACGCAGCACCTCGCGTGGCCCTTGCTCTCAAAGTTATCTAGGGCTCACCTTGACAAACAACAGGCCTGTTGCGCTCGGGCCTGTCGCGGGGATCTAGGCACACGCTGAAGACAATGGCTGTGCACTTTTGGACCAAGGTCAAGGCTCAACCGGGGGCATGTTGGGGGAAGTGAAAGGCACTGTTAGGTTGGTGATGAAGATGCATATGCTGACCTCTGTGTCAGGTATCTGTGATTGTGATTAGGACGAGAGTGGTATTGGGCCCGTGGTGAATGAGTAGCTGTCTCTGGAGATATGAGTCGATATATCAAGAGCTTCTGAGAGAATCAATGGTGCCAAAGGGGAGGAGCTTGATAATGCATGATGGGAGTGAAGCGCTTTAGCCTGGTAGGTGATACAAGGGGCGTTGATGTGGTCAAGGTAGGCAATTGGGGTTTGGCACCTGCTTGCTTAGAAAGAGCTGGACTAAAGCCTCAAAGCAAAGGATGCTGCCCAAAGGCATCCTCAAAGCTTTGACACTTTAGGCAGATGTCAACAAAAGACTGGGTTGGCATCAAAGGGATGTATCTATATCCGCTGAGAGTGACACAATAAGTATGGTGTGATTTATCTCTTTGAGTTGTGCCACATGCCCGAGAGACGTGATTCGTCAAACCCCGTTCCCAACCCAGCCCACTTCATCTGCCTTTTGACAACTCGCCCGACATGCCACTTTCCGTACGTTTGCACAGAGGATAATGTGCTTGAAGATGAGGCTCTAGAATGGCCATCTTGGGCAGCCTCAAGACCTGCTGCTTGAGCATGTCGAAGAATCTGGCACAATGATAAGTCAGAGCGTAGGGCGCGACGAGAGCCGCGTTCTGACGGGCCTGAATGCCAAACGAATGCATGGGTCCGTTCCCCTTCGATAGAAACCAATGAGAATTCGCCCAAAGCGAAGTGGGCGCTGCGAAACAAAGAAGATAGCGCGATTGCCTTGCAGCTTGCGGCACTACAGGTGCAGTTGCTAAAGCACAACACAATCAGGGAAATTACTCCTACGTTGCACTTCTAGAGCGTTAAAGGTGGTCAAATAGATAATTAAGGAAGAAAAATATAATTTAATTATTTACCAAGCTTAAATAAAAGCTAATTCTAATGCAAGGTATTACTATTATTGAGATTCTATGTCTTCATTTGGTTTCATCAGTGTCATAAATGACTAGCCAGGTGATAACCAGTGCCAATACTTAGTTACCAATGAGGAAGTATTTTCCAGTAAACAAAAGACAATGCCTTTGCTTGTGATTAATCACTGCTTCAAACGAACACTGATCTCAAGAATCGCCCAGATCTCCCTTCTCTCCTCACCCAACATCTGCAATCATCTTGCCACCAGTCAACTCGATGATAGCCTTCTCTCTACACTTCTCCCCCTCAACACACAACTACGTCTCAAACACATCACACACCCTGGGCCTAGAAGGTAAGGCCTCGACCCTCCTTCTAACATCGGCATCTCCTGTGGTCTTCAACACCAAGCAGCTGGATGGTAGCTTTCCCTCCCAGTTCTCTCTGCACAGAAGACCTCTCCCCAACTCCACTATACCTCTTGGATCGCAAAGATAGATCTTAGCTTTTCATTCCGTATTCATCTTTTCCAATCTTCCCAGCACCATATCACTGAAAACTGACCGCTGACAATTCTTTGTCAGACCCATACCACTTCTTCGTTATCGGGCTTCAAAGAGATATATACGACTTCTTCGTCTCTGCCCAACACCTTCGATATTCCCAGACGCCAAGACAAGAAGCGTGCGAAAGCCGGCATTTCGATGTTCTCTTGCTCTGACTGGAATCTCTGAGACGGAAAACGAACCATGGAGAAGCAACGGACAAAGCCCAAGCAGAAGACCTGGTTGAGACTAAGTCGAAAATCAACAACATCTCCCGGGTCGGATGTGACAAAGCAAGATCCGACAGGACCAAGTTCCTCTAAGGGAAGCGGACGCTCGTTGAATGAGGACGAGTCGCCACGACCTGGAGAGTTGAACGTCTGGAGCCGAGGCACACGCCACCTTGTGCCGTCTCCCAGTCCTCAAGTACAACGCCCTAGGCCAAGGTATATGGATAACCCCGAGGACGAGCGTGTGGTACGGGCGGCTCTAACAGCTTGTAGAGACCACCAATACACATACGCGAACCTCGAACGACACGTGCTGGCAGGAGAACACATACCGATCAAGCGTTTGAAGCGCGGTGACGTTGTGTTTCTCTGCACAACGCACGAGCTGTACGGGCCGGGCCAGAGGAGATATCTCTACTGGGGTACAGCTAAGTCTGGGCGGGAGAAGTATCTGGTGTTCCTGACACTAGTTACGAACGGCCGCAAGGGTGTGGTCCGAGGATCGCATAACTGGTTCCTCGAGCCGACTGCGTATAGTTTCTCGTTCGAGCCGTATCGTAGCAGAAACGCGTACGTCAGTTGGACTCAGGCGGTGGCGATCTCCCCTCCTCGACGAGACTCCATATTTGGACGTATCGATGAGGAGGAGCAGATCACACAAGGTGACCTTCGAGAGCTGGGAGAGTTTGTGGAGCACCAGATGGAGCACCACAAGAACGACATCAGCGACCTCTGTCAAGAGGCAAGGGGGCTGAAGAGTTCTGCTCAACCAGGGAAAGGGGGGAGCCGGCGTGGGGATGCGTGGTTAAAGACAAAGCACTGCGGCGTCGACGGCTGCGCATTCTCCAGAGAGGTCACAGACGCGTGGAAACAGGCCGAAGAGAAGGAGGAGCCGCAGAAACGGGATGTCACCGACTCTTCCAAAGAGAAGAGTCGGCCACCTGAATCTGCGTGTCGGCTCCTCGGGGGTGAGGCTCGACATTTCGACCCCAGGGTCTACTGGCTGGAGGGGTGAGAGCCGGAACACACTGGAGTCGGAAGCACCTGGTCTTCCCGGTCAGAGGTTGGAGAAGTCATTGTGATTTGGTAAGCCTTCTCTTGCCCGAATGTGTGAACGCGTATCGCTAATGACCCAAGAAGCACACGACTTTCTCCCCCATGTCAGCGTATCTCTCCACGATCTTACTTCATGGTTTGTGACAAGGGGAGTCATCCTCGGCGGACGGTGGATCGATGTGGCCCAGTGTTTGCTACCCACAGGGAAAGTCGGCCATCGGCAATGCGAAGCTATCGCATGGGTTTGTGAACATTGAAGAGCCGAGCAACCTTGGTCGTGACATTGCCAGCAGGGACTTTCCGGTAATGGATCATAGCGACAGCAGAAACCAAGAGAATAGCGTGGGGACAAGGTTGGCTTCCTTCAAGGATAGCATCGCTATGACGCTCCGGCTGGTCGAAGAGGTCGTCTGCAATACCTTCAAAACGGACAGTTGAAGCCGTTCGAAGTTCCAGTCACCCTTCCGCCTCGAGACCCTCTGCCCGCCCTGGATGCGCTATGCGGTGGTTGTTTGTCTTGTCGACCAAAAAGGAGGCGGCAACAGTGCTTAGAGTCCCGTCGTGGATCCTGCATGTCGAAGGCTTCAGCAGTCTCCGGACCATTTTATAGGGAGAAAAGGGGGAAGATGGAGTATTTTTTGGAGCGTGTGTTGGACTTTTTTGGTTGTGTCGATGAGATACGTTGGGTTGATGATGGTTGTAGTTTTCTTGGTGGTCCTGAGTCTGGCTGGTCCAGATATCATATACCCTTTTTGGCTTCAACTGATATCGCTTGATGGAGGATGATTGCCGGGCGCAATGTGGTGATGTCCAGATTCAGCGAAAGGAACAACTGTGAAGGCATGGAGGCTCCATGGCTGCTGCCATCGAAAGTCTGAAGGAGGTTGTCGAAGAGGACCAGTTGAGTCGACTGGCCGTCGGCGCAAAAGGCAATAAGGCTTAACAGCGCCTCGAGACCATCGAGGAATGGGTTGACCCCCCATCGTGCCAAAGAGGATTCGACAGGCTGACCCTTGGGGCTTGGTCGGTGAGTATACCAAGTATCCAAAGCATCAACTGTGATGATGGGTAGGGTATGCTCGAGGTTGTCATGGTTGGCAAGAGAGGTGAAGAAGGTGAGAGGCTGAGGAGCGGGAGGGGAGGGGCGTTCTTATAGATCTCTGGGAGAGAAAGGGTGGCCTAAAAGCAATCAAGCTGCTCAATAAATGACAAAGTAAACAAATAAACAAGTAGACACGCAAGCAAGTCAAAGTTTTCTGTTGTAACCTTGTTCGAAGTTACGGTGTTGAGGCATTGAGTTTTCCAAACTGTCAACGTTTTTATTGAAAGCCATTCCCAGTTGCGATTCTAATTCTTTTTACGAAACGTGTAGTCACGTAATGTTCTGTTTGGTATTCATACTGTTGGTTATGGGTTCGTTCGTTAGGGGTTGGAGGCCAACAATGGGGTGATTTGGCAAACATCGAGTTTCCTATGGTGTAGTTTGTATTACCAAGGTGAGTTTGGATTCATCTAAACCCGAATATCTCCGGGAAACCATCGTCATGGAAACTCCTCCTCTTCGCGTGAAGGAGGAAGAGAAGGTTTGTTCAAGCTCCCAGACTCAGATCAACAGGGCTATGTGCGGCATCGAGTACAGCCTCAACAACGCTGCGCCCCAACTCACTCAGCTGGGAATAAAGTCGTATACTCTAACTTGCCGAAGGGCCCTGAAATGCACATGGCGCTTCATAGCATTTCCAGGCAAACCTCTTACATCCATCAAGACCGTTATGGTCGTCCCGCCAGCGGCCGGCAAGAACCACGGCCACCACAACTGCCATAGCAACAACAAGAATAATTGGAAAGAGAGAGTCATTCAGCAATCACGACATAGGCAACTATTGGGGCTAGAATGTCAGAAAAAGACCGATTCATGGTACTTCTAGCCCCATGATGGTCACTCCGCGCCCACGAGGACAGTGGTGGCGCCCGAAAAAGGGGCAACCGACGAAAAGAGACTTTTGCGACAGCCAACTCGTGACCAAAGTAACGGTCCAGGTGTAAACAACAGTCCTAAAAGGCAGAGAATTGGTATCCCTTTGATCCAGAATACGCTTACTCTAACCCGACTCTGGTATAGTTCTGTCCTCCCTTCTCACGACTGACCGACACACTCCCTCGGCCGAGTAGATTTAAGAAAGAAAACCGACCGTTACTACCGAGAAATACTCCAAGCTAAATCCGCCACCGAACTGTAGAATCCAAGCCCTCGGCCAAGGAGAGCAATGGGGACACCCATGTCGCCGCATCCATCTTGCATAAGCCTGCCTGCCTGCCTGCCTGCCAGATCTCAATACCCTGTGCGTCACACAACATGCTTAGCAGACAGATGACAGATGAGAGATCTAGCTGACAGTGGAATAGAGGGGGTAACACCTGACAGCCAGGCTCTTTGCCTGGAACCCTCTCGAATCAGGCTCTCGAATCCTGGTCTGTGGAATCTGCCAGCTGCGACAGACAAGAGCTCACCTCGTTCCCTTACAAAGACACAGTCTGAGCAACCGCATCGTCTCATCTTGTTGCGACTCGTGCCCACCGCCTCATCACAAGGTCTCCCAAATCCACTCGTTTATCGTGCCCAGAACGACTCAAGCCCAAGACAGCCCCGTCGCACCGTCGCAACATGGCCCATTTTCCACGGCCCACGGATTCATAATGGCATCATGGTGCAAGATGAGAGTGCTACGGTGACACACGAGGCATGGCATGTCATGTCATGGCTCTCGCCCTTCAGGGGCATAGACGTTTGGCTGCCTCTCTGGCTCGAGTTGCCTGTCATCAGAAACGAGGTGGCACTGTATGGCTTCACTTGAGCAACCTGGACCATGTTTCATACTTGAGAATTTGTAAGCTCAGCCTAAATGAAAGCTATGCCAGAAGTTGGCCACGAGGGGCGGTATCATCGACTCCAGGAACATTCCGCATCTTCCACATTCTGACCATTCCATCCCATCCAGTGCCAACAGGAAAGCAACCAGATAACATGTGTCGTCATACTAACCGAGAATGCGCCTCATCAAACCAACGCCAACTGCTTCTCGTTCTGATCGAAGCCATAACCACCCACAATCATCGTCGCGATAAAAAACACCAAAGCCCTGCTGTTGTTGTGTCGCCATCTTAGCATAGATAGTATAATAACGCCAAATAGTGCTCGAAACGTCCCCATTGCGCCGCCCAAAAGATCGTCAAAACATTCTTGTCGCATATCAGCTAGTAGAAACATAGCAAAAGTGCTGGATTGGCCAGGGCGACAACTAAACACATCTTTCAGCGCTGAAAATGTCAGTCATTTCTGTCGCCGAGTCGCTCCCTCGCCTTGAAGAAAGCTCATCCTTGGGGAAGGCTGTCAATCGCTCCAGGGGCTCAGGGCGTCGCTCCAAGATGAACAGAGATACCACCACCATGACAGCGCAGACAAGCATCATGATTTTGATCTCCTCGGCAAAAGCCCCGGCGTAAACTTGTTTGACCAGGTCCTGAAGGCCCATTGGAAGGTGTAGACTCGTCAGCGGTGAGCGATGGAGGTTGTCGAGCTGTGTCGACGTCAGATGCTCCTGGAGATACTTGTTGACGTGCGAGTTGAATATGACGGTGCAAACCGACAGCCCAATACAGCCTCCCAGTACTCGAGCCTGCGCCACGGCACCTTGAGCAGAAGCAAGCTCGCTGCGCTCGGCAGCAAGGATACTTGTCATGATGGTAGCTGCAGAGAATGAAAGGCCAACTCCCAGTCCGAAAATGGCTTGAAAGGCGTACTGAGCTTTGACGTAGCCGTCAGGCCTGGTCATTGTCGACATGAGTCCAACACCAAGCAGCTGAAGACACGATGCGCCAAGCAGAGTAAAGGATGTGTTGTTCTTCTTGCTGGATATTGCGCCCCCCAGAAACGATCCTATAGCGCAGGCACCCAGCAAGGGGAGAATGTGTAATCCTGCCATGAGGACGCCTTCGCGGTTGACTATTTGAAATCGTTCGGGAATGACAATCGAGAGAGAAATGTATGGGAAGCCTGTGAACATGGTCACGCTACTCTAACGTTAGCAGCCGTCTTAACAAGTAGAGCCGGATATCCACCTACAGCAGTCCCGCAGAGTACACTCGTCGCAACATTAGCCGTATAGGGAAGATGGGTTCGATGCGACGGTGTGGCTTCGTCTCCAAGAACACCTCCCAGCACACAAACACGACCCAGCTGACACCTGAGATGGCCAGGGCTGAGATGATCTCTGGGCTTCCCCAAGAAAACGTCTGCGACCCAGCCTGTTGAACAGCAAACACCAGGAAGCCAGAGCTGCTGAGGAGTGTTGCACTGCCGATGAAGTCGATGCTGGTAAATGCCTTCCAAGAAAATATGTGTGCCACTTCCTCATGTGGCCACAGGTTCGTGATGGCGAGAATCGTCGCAAGGCCAAAGGGGATGCTAAACTTGTCAGATAAGACTCTGAGCTCGTGTCTCAACACTTACTTCATATTGAACAGCCATCTCCAGTCTGAGAGCTGAGAAACAGCACCGCCGATAATAGGGCCTAGCACAAAGGCAACTGCGAGAGTGGCTCCAATCATGGCCCCGATCAAGCTGGGCCGGTGGGAGGGTCCTACTTCTACCAGACCGATCTGTGTCAAGCTGTACAGGCCGGAAGCCCCCATTCCTTGGAAGGCTCGGCATACAATCCTGAGCTTCGTCAGCTTATGACCATGGCACAATCAGACAGGCCACGTACAAAGCCGTCATACTGGTAGCTGATCCACAACCTTGTGAGAAACCAACAAAGAAGACCCATGACACCACGAGCATGTTGCGGCGCCCGTAAATGTCACTGAGCTTTGAGACACAAACTGCGAATCCTGTGACGCTTGTCAGACGGCCATTGTTCCCAGACATGCGCCCATTGAACTTACCCATATATGTCAGAAGGTAGGCCAGAACAATCCATGGTGCATTGACAAAGTCATTGAGATCATGCGAGATGGTAACAAGAGAAGTTGAGACGATCGAAGTGTCGAGACTCGAAAAGAGCAGGCCTGCGAGCAGGCTGAGATGATCAGTAAGAGCCTCTAACCGGGATACTCATGTCTCTTACGATATTACGAGGACCGCCTGTCGAGGTCCAGTAACAGAATGTTTGCGTAGTCCAGAGATCGTTCTTGTCGAACAAACTTCTCCGCCTCTTTGTTCTTCCAGTATCGCCATCTGGCCCAGAGAGGGATTAGGGTAAGAGAGGGGCATGGGGTATTCATTTGGCATTCTTTTCGTAAGGTCTCGGTGATTTTTGCCGAAGAGTCCTGGCGATGAACTCTGACCAAGTGTGATTTGGCGCCAATTGAGACCGTCGTAGAGGTAGAGGTAGAAGTCGTATCAGGTAAGGATATCGGGCCAACCTTGCTTGGCTGAGCAGGTCAAGTTCGGGAGAGTATAGGGCACAGTCGTCTTCAAGAAGCAATGATTGTAGGCGCTTATAAGTTGTGAAAAGTCTTGCAGACAGATGGCGTAAGATAGAGGGCACGCAGAGCTGGGAGAAGAAGCAATTCGGTTTGCTGAAGTGGAAAGGATGCCTGCTTTTCATATCAGGTCAGAAGGTGCCGATACCAAGAAAGAACATGCGCAAGGACAACCCAACTGCGCTGAGAACATGATCTCTGAGACAATGTACCAGACGAGGCAGTCGAGATGTGCCTCGCCGATAAAGGCGAAGGGTCGAATAGGTATTTGAGACATGCCGTCCCCAACGGTTACACGGTAGCAAGCGAACGACCGCTGGATCGCGAACGCTTCAAAGGCCTGTCCAGGTAGATAGTTAGTCAGGGGTTATGGGGAGGGATGAGATCTTCTCTTACAGTAGTACGGCCAAAGAAAGGGCAATGACGGGTGTTGTACTACCCAGAACATGGCTCCCAAGGTGGGACATGGTTGTCTATGACCAACTGGTTTGTCGCACACTGAATGCAAAAGCGCCACTCCTGGTATCGGAGCTGAAGGCCGATCACAAGAGTGAACTCGACATCGAAGTGTCAGTCAATGAATGCTGCCCTGGCACCTCGATGCTGGGCTGGTACTGGAGTATGGGGATATGTCCCGACATGAGAACAGTTCAGGCCACCAAGACGTCTCTTCAGCTACCAACTAGGAGAAGCGACGAGCCTCGGCAAGTCTGTATGGTCCCGCTTGTGTCGTGGTAGCACATGGCGCACCTCTGGGGCTGGTCACAGGCTGGAAGAGACGATTCCAGCCTTTCCGCGTCTTGACCCTATTTGTGTCGTGATGCGAGGCATAAAGCGTTGGAAGCCGTGAAAACCCATCCCCGCTCAGGTATCTGACTCTTTGTGTGCGGTATCGTGCTCGATGGGGTCGTCGTCGTCGTCGTCGAATCTGTACCTGTTCCTATCCCGTCGGGCGGACAGGCTACCTCAGAGAGTACGAGGGTCTCAGTAAGACCTGTCTATACATTGTCAGCTGTGAGGAGAGAGACAAGTCCCATAATGGTATACCGAAGCGCTCTCATGGACAGAGGGAGCTGTGTGGTACGGTCGGGAACTGAGGCGCGTCTTCAGACTTAGAGGCCTCGCAGGCCTCGCCTCGCGTTACGTCGGTGTCACCATGTCCCGCCACACTTGCCACATCTTGAGACGGCAAGAGATCATGGCGACGAGGGTATTTTCCAAGAAACGTGCCTGTGCAGTTGGTGAGTCCCAGTCGGAGAGTCCCAGTCGGAGACGAGCCAGCCGCACTCGGGTGAAGCTGGTCAGGGGATCACGTGCGTCCCCATCTCCTTCCACGACCTACAAGTCGAGTCAGTACTAACCTGCGAAAGCCGTGAATGGAGGCAGGAGCTGATTTACCTAAATGTCTCCCTGAGGCTTTCCGGGAAAGGTCACCCGACCTGGGCTGTGATCGTAGGAGAGTGTTGTCCGTCTTCCCGTCGCCAATTACAATTACGCATCTTCACTGTGTTCGTCACAACGCGGCTCGCTTCCCGTGTCCGTACAAGATTGTTGCCTCTATTGATGATCGTTGGTTCCAAGCATATTACTTAGCAGCGGCCCTTTCCGTGTGGGTGGGTAGTCGACCAACATCTGCAAACAATCTTCATCCATTGAGCTCGGATGAGGAGGTGCCCCAAAAGCTGCCAAGACGTGGCGACCATTGGCTCTTCGAGATTCCGTCATTTCTCATTGACGCGAGGCCAGGCCCGTATTGACCGCCGGAGCCTTGCAGATTGATTAATATATCAATGGCTCCGTTTGCTACCAGGCTGTCGCAACGGCCATGCCCCTATCCGCAAACCCCCGCTGACAAGTCACCAAACGACTTGCTTATCCAACCAAGGCTGTTTGTGCTCGAAATCAAAGACTCGATCCCACCAAAGAATGATTTTTCCACTTCCGGTGCCATCAATATCAATATCACGTTCAAGTCCGAGGTCGAGTCAAACATTTTGATCCTGATACAGAATCGTCATCGCTCCGACATGTCCGACTATGGCCCTACTCCACAGCTCCTCTCGACAATCATACGCAAGGTCGAGGGTTTCGGCGGATTTATGTCTTGGGCGGGCGACATTGTTGCCGTAGGTCTTTGTCTGCCACGATGATGTTCCATGTCGTAACAAAGGCTCATTGACAGCACAACCAGTTCCCAACCACACAATGAGACTGAGGCCGGTGTTCGTAGTCGGATTCATCTTGGGCAGCACTTAACGAGGCAGCTTCAGTTTCTCGAGCATGGATCGGATCACGGTAGCATCCTCATACCAGGCACACTGCCGCTTATTCTACCCCAAGCAATGCTGTACACGTCTAATTCCGCCCGACCGCCATTGTGGCCACTCTCGGGAGGCATATAGACGTTCCATCTCCGTGCTTACACCTTCATAGAGTGTCATGCTAGACATACAATGCCCCCTAGTGTCCAAATTTCAAGCGATACAATAGACTGGGGCCGAGGGTCAGCTCATACAAACGAAAGCTATGGAATGCCCCATTCAAGTTCCTTGGATGGTTACCCAGGGTTGGCATTTACACTTATTGGTTCTAGGGCATACACCATCCATGGTCAACTGCCAACAATATTAAAGGACAGTAGCTACCAGCGTTTGCGAGGACTCGTCTTTCCCGCAAGAACCCCTGAGCCATCCAGGTTGGTACTTGGATTGTAGAGCAGTGAGTTACCATCCTCGAGGATGGTAGGAGAGCATACCTTGTCTATTGTTGCACCGCCCATAGGATAAAGAAACGAGATGCTATTCTATACGAACGGCTCGCTATTATACCCCTTTGAAAGCATCCTCAGCCCGTTTTCCTCCTGTTCACCGTTCTTTCAGCGTTCATCCGTTTACATGCGCGCCCCATGCAGCTGGCAACGCCCGTCTGCCAGCCGACACTTCCCCCTCTCCTGCCAGCTGCAGACCTACCTAGCCGCCAGAAGCCAACCTTAGTCTCGACAGCCCCAGCCAAGGCCATTTTCCCCCTGGTTTTCGCTGGTCGTGAATCACATTCAACCCACTTCTGTTTATCTCTTAGCCAGCCCTCCGACCTTCATTTCTTCTCATCACCAAAGCCCTCACTTCCCTTCCGTCCTCCTTTCCTCACCTCTTCACCCGCACCTACCTACTCAGCATACACTTGGCAACCAAGGAAAAGCTTCACTGACTTCAACACACTTACCCTCTCTTCCCGGCTTGGCCAAGATGGACGACATCGCCGTCGTCGGCATCGGCCTTCGCTTCCCGGGGGACGCTTCCTCGCCTGAGGGACTCTGGAAAGTCCTTGAGCGAGGTGAGTCCCAGTGGTCCGAGTTTCCCAAGGATCGCCTCAACATCGATGGCTACTATCATCCCGGCGGTGACCGTCAGGGCAGCGTGAGTCGACGTCGATATCTCCAGTGAGGAAGGCGATGATGCTTAATCATGACTCTAGATCTCCTTCCGCGGTGCTCACTTTCTGAAAGGCGACTTTGCCGCTTTCGATGCTTCAGTGAGTCCTCCTTCCTTCCTTGCGACTTCATTTGTCATCTCCAGTGACTCGTCTGACTGAACTCCCTCCTCCTTAGTTCTTCTCCGTCGCCGCCGAAGATGCCAAGGCGATCGACCCTCAGCAAAGAATCCTCCTCGAAACCTCCTACGAGGCGCTAGAAAATGGTAATAAGCCCTCTCTCATTCGGCGGAGCTCATATTGACACCGAGATCACAGCTGGAATCAGAAAAGAAGACATCGATGGCAGCGACACAGCTGTCTACGTCGGCTCATTTGTCAAAGGCGAGTGAAGCCTCCTTCAACCCTATACTGGCCCGGCACCTAACCCTCTCAGACTATGAGCAGGTCTGCCTACGCGATCCAGACTGGCAACCTCAGTATGCTGCTACTGGAAATGGCATCGCCATCATGGCAAACCGCATCTCTTACTATTTCAACCTGCACGGGCCCAGCATGACCATCGACACTGGCTGTTCCGGCAGCCTGGTGTCTGTACACCTTGCTGCACAGAGTCTCCGATCTGGGGAGTCATCGCTGGTACGTGTCGTAGTCTCAGAAAACGATGAAACCGAGTGATGCTGATGTCTTCAAGGCTATCGCTGCTGGTGCTGGTATGATCCTTACACCCAACACCATGATGCCGATGACAGCCCTCAACTTCCTCAGCCCTGATGGCAAGTGCTTCACATTTGACGCCCGAGCGAACGGCTATGGCAGAGGCGAAGGCATCGGCGTCGTCGTTCTCAAGCGTCTCCAGGATGCTCTGAGGGACAACGACACCATTCGAGCTGTCATTCGGGCCACCAGGGTCAATCAGGACGGTCACACTACAGGTAAGCCGAGTCGTTCTACTCTCCTTTCCCCTCGCCAGACGACTAACGATGAAAAGGCATCACTCTGCCCAGCAAGGAAGCTCAGATCGCAAACATCACCTCGATCTATGAGTCTGCTGGCCTCGAGTTCAATCACACTGCCTACGTCGAGTGTCATGGCACAGGGACGCAGGCTGGAGATTGGCGAGAGCTCAAGGCCATTTCCGAGTCGCTGGCCTCTGTGCGCACCGTGAGCAACCCCATCGTTGTCGGCTCCGTCAAGCCAAACATCGGCCATCTCGAAGGAGCTGCTGGCGTCGCCGGACTGATCAAGGGCGTCCTTACTCTGGAGCATGGGAAGATTCCTCCCAATATCAATTTTGAGAAGGGTAATCCCGAAATCGACTTCCAGGCCTGGAAGGTCAAGGTAAGTTGTTGATCGCTACACTTCGCTCCATCACCGCAGCTCTTGCTGACCTACGCCAGGTACCAACAGAGATGATGGAATGGCCTCTCCCCGGGCTCCGTCGTGTCAGCGTCAATTGCTTTGGCTTTGGCGGCACCAATGCCCATGTCATCATGGATGAGGCCCCCAAATACATGTCGGCCCGTGGGCTTCAGGGCAACCACAACTCCCTCGTCACCAGCCCGGCGAAGGCCTCAATTTCCGAATACAGTCCTACCTCTGGCTTTGATCCCCAGCTCTTTTGTTTCTCATCTCATGAGAAATCAGGTCTTCACCGGGTCATGGAGTCTCACCTCCCTTACCTCAACTCTCAAGAGGGAAACGAACCCAACTTCCTTCGCAACTATGCCTACACACTTGGTTCACGTCGCTCTAGCCTCGAATGGAAGCATACGGTTGTTGCCAAGTCCCGGGAGGAACTCATTGAGAAGCTTCAAAGTATCGATGAGACCAAGTTCGTCCGAGCTTCGAAGAACAAGAAGCTCAAGATCTGCTTCCTCTTCTGTGGCCAAGGCGCACAGTTTGCGCAGATGGGAAAAGACCTTCTGCCGTTTGAAGCGTTCCGCGACAGCCTGGAGACCGCCTCGTCGTACATGAAGACGACTCTCGGAAGTCCCTTTGATCTTCTCGAAGAGATACTCAAGGACAAAGGCGAAAGCCGCATCTCTGACCCTCGGATCGCTCAGCCGGCAACCACTGCTGTGCAAGTAGCACTCGTTGAGCTTTTCGACTCATTTCTCATCACCCCCAACTACGTCGTGGGCCATTCCTCGGGGGAAGTGGCAGCAGCCTATGCTTCTGGGGCTCTCGCCAAAGAAGCCGCCTGGGAAATTGCCTATTATCGCGGGGTGGCAGCCTCTTCCATAAACCTCAAGATGCCTAAACTTCAAGGCGCCATGATGGTTGTTGGTCTTTCTGTGCTCGATGTTAAAGCTCACTTTACCAACAGCTCTTACCAATGCGAAGTTGCATGCATCAACAGCCCTCGCTCCACGACGGTTTCCGGGACAAGGGACTGCATTCTGCGGGCCAACGACGACTTTTCGGCAAAGAACATATTTTGTCGAATTCTCCCTATCCAAGTTGCCTACCATTCTTCGCACATGCAGTTGGTCGAGAACGAGTACAAGTCGGCATTGGCACTCGTCACTCCTCGAGAGCATCTAAGGGGGGTGAGAATGTTTTCTTCAGTCACTGGGGCGCCCGTTGAGGGCTCTGGTCTTGGTAAACACTACTGGGTTGAGAACTTGGTGTCTCCAGTCAACTTCCTAGGCGCCATGGAATCAATGATGAAGCTGCCTACAGAGGAGCGCCCGGATGTGATCATCGAGCTCAGTCCTGTCGCAGCTCTGCGTTCCCCAACTCTGGAAATCATTTCGAGCGTCGGCCACAAAGTCTCGCCAAGCTATCTCTCAGTCTTGGAACGAAAGGCCCACGGAGCCATGTCCCTCCTCCGGGCCATTGGTCAGCTCTGGACTCGAGGTTGTTCCATCAGCACGAAGAAGATTGTCTCTCGAGGGTCTTATCAGGTCCCGCTCAAGTGTCTTGCAGATCTTCCTCCTTATCCTTGGAACCACACCAAGTCTTACTGGCATGAATCGCACCTCGGCCAGGCAAATCGATTCAGGGAGTTCCCACGACAGGATCTGATCGGCGCCCCGACGGCTGATTCCATCCCATTCGAACCTCGCTGGCGCGGGTTTCTTCGCATCTCGGAGAACCCCTGGATTCAGGATCACCAGGTGCAAAAGACCATCATCTACCCTGCCGCTGGCATGGTCACCATGGCCCTAGAGGGCATCCGCCAGCTGATCAAGGGCGACAAGAGAATCCTTGGGTACGACATCACCGACATGCGGATTGACAAGGCCATGATTGTTCCAAGCACAGCGCACGGGCTAGAGACGGCTCTGAACTTCAAGCGCGCATCTCCCGTTGCAACTGGTCAGAAGAACAGTCCCTGTTTCGAATTCTCCATCTACTCGAAGCAACTTGACGCTCCATGGGAACAGCATGCCACTGGTTTGATCCAAGCCCGGTACAAGCAGGGTGAGTGGAAGGCCACTTTCCGTCAGCATCAGAAGAGGTACGAGTCTGTCAAAGCTACCTGTGGGAAGCCCATTATTCCACGACAGCTCTATGAACTTCTCGACACTGTCGGCATGAACTATGGCACATTGTTCCAGAACATCACACAGATACGCAAGGGTGACCATGGCTGCGTGAGCCAGGTCCGCGTCCCTGACACAAAGTCGAAGATGCCAGCCAAGTTTGAATACGACCATCTGATCCATCCAGCTACTCTCGACTCCATGTTTCAGACTCTTTTTGCCATCGACAACGAACCGATGGTACCAACCTACATCAAGAGCATCTTTGTGTCGTCAGACATCTCTCGAGACCAGGGCAATACATTCACTGGATACGCGACTGCGACGCGGGGTGGCATTCGCGACGCAAATGCAGACATTGCCATGGCGCAATCCTGCTGGACGAGACCTTCTGTCGTCATCAGCGGTCTTCACTTCACGGGAATCTCCAGTCCAGCTCATGTTGAAGGCGGATTCCTGCCCAACCATCGTAACCTCTGCACTCAAATCATGTGGCAAGAGGATGTCACGTTCACAGAAACCCTAATCGCCGAAATGCTAATCTCGCGGCTCGCATACAAGTACCCAGGACTCTCCATCCTTCAAGTCGGAGGTAGCAAGCATATTTCACACAGTCTTGCTTACTATTGCTGGATCGCCGGCTGCATGCGGGTGGAGCCATCTTTCTCTCACTCTTCTGCTGAGGATGCGTTTTTCCGGGAGAAGCCATGGCTGTCTCGCTTGTCCCTAGCTCAGGTTTCCAAGAATGATGACCTGCTTGATTTCCAAAACCCTTGGGAATTCTTTGGAGGACTCATCGAGAAGAGATTCATCTATGGCTCTGAGCCCATGCCAAAGTACGATTTGATCGTTGTCTGCAACCGAGAAGGCGTCAGCACTTCCAACCTCTTCAAGCACCTCAAACGACATGGGTTGCTTTTGGAGGTCTGCCCTGAGACCACGGCCACGGCACAACACATTGAAGGGGAAATCGTGTCTTTCCTGGCCTCGAAATTTAAAAACATTTCGAGCTTGCTGTTTCGAGTGCACCGTCATGAGGCTACTGTGGATTCATCGGCTGTGTCTGATGTTATCGTTCTACTACCCAACGACCCTCAAAGAGCAGCCACAGTGCTTGCTAACAATCTCATCATCGAGCGAAAACCTTGGGCGAAAATTCAGACTATGCAGCTCTTCGAGGTGCTTAAGGACCCTGCGAGACTCAAGGGCAAGGCGGTCATTTCCCTGCTTGACTTTGCCTCGGGCAAAGCCAACCACGCCTCGGTGTTTCACTGGAACGAAGATGACTTCAACGCTTTCCATTCTCTCCAGAAGAACGCCAAGGGGATTCTCTGGGTCACTCGCGGCGCGAATATGTCGAGCAAGAACCCCAAAGGTGCCCCTATCATCGCCCTGAGTCGCACCCTGATCTCGGAGGACCCCCTCAAGATCATCGTGACGTTTGACCTTGATATGTCAACGCCCTTGAACTCTGCCTCTATGGTCAAGAACATCTTTCTCATCTTCGAGCGGTCGTTCAGAATGGAGAAAGGCTCATTCCCTCGTGAATCGGAGTATGCCGAAAAAGGGGGCACCATCTTTATCCCACGTCTGGCCCCCTTCCACCAACTCAACCAGATTGTCGAGAATAGTATTTCGACTCGAGTTCTCAAGGTACCTTTCCATTCTCATCAGCGTCATCTCAAGCTACACACTGAGCGCCCCGGTCTCGGTAGCGATGAGATGAACTTCGTTCCCGGTGACACATTCAAGCCCAAAGCCAGCGACGTCGAGATCGTATTTAACAGTGCTACCCTCAACCATGTCGACTTGGAGACTATCATGGGAAGAACTATTGACTCTGTGGTAGGAGCTGATTTCCGCGGCTCTGTAACCCGAACGGGCCGCAACGTGTCTGGGTTGATGCCAGGTGATCGTGTCAGTGGTCTTGTTGTTGATGGCTCCTTGCAGAACAGCATGCAGATCGACAGCCGTTTCGTCAGAAAGTGGCCATATGATCTAGCTCTGAGCCAATGCGTCAGCGCTTATCATTCACTTGTCAAGGTGGGACGACTGGGTCAAGGCAAGACGGCGCTTGTCCACACTGGAGCCAGCTCGTTCGGTTTGGCCGTCATAGCTGTGGCATCTCAGCTGTCCATTGAAATCTTTGCAACCGTCAAAGGGCCAGATTTGGGTCTCCAACGAGCTGCTCTGAAACGTCTAGGTCTAAAGGATGACCACATCTTTGAGGCTGACACGGATAGCTTTGTCAAGGTTGTTTGTGACTGCACTGGAGGCAAGGGCGTCGATCTTGTTTACAACTCGACTCAAGACCACATCGAGACCAACTTCAAGTGCGTCCGCAGAGGCAAGTTCACCACACCTGCCCCCTCTTACGCGCATGCTAACTCGTTCCAGGTGGCACCATCTTTCAGTTTGCAAGCAGGTCGCCTTGCCCACCTCCTATCCGCGTCACATCAACTTCTGCTTCGTTTATCAACTTTGATTTGGCGAGTTTGCTAAAGCACGATGCTGATTACGTCTCGGAGCTCCTCGACGAGCTTGTCAAGTTCGCAGAGTATGACGAGGAGAAGTTCGCTGTCGACAAAGATCTCTTCAAGTGTGTCGAGTTGCCCAACATCAAGAAGGCATTCAAGCTTATTGAGAAGAGCCCACACCTTGGACTTGTTACAGTCACTGGAGACCTCAAATCCAACCCGCTTGTGTCCACCCTAGCTCCCAAACGTATCAAGTCTCTTCGCGAGGCCCTTTGCAGCAAGTCTACATACCTTCTAGCAGGAGGGTTGGGTGGACTTGGCCGCAGTATCTGCGAACTACTGGTCAAGAACGGAGCAGAGCACATTGCCTTTTTGTCACGTTCCGGTGCCTCGTCCGAGGCCTCTCGCCTCTTCATTGAGGATCTCACCGATAAAGGTATCGACGTACAAGTCTACCAGGTCGACATTTGCGATGCAAAGGCTCTGAAGAAGGTGATCAAGGAAGACATCTTGCTGGACATGCCCCCCATCAAGGGTGTCTTCCAATGTGCTGCCGTCATCAAAGACGCCGTCTTCGAGAACATGACTTACTCGGATTGGAATGTCGCATTCAGGCCCAAGACGATCGGTTCTGACAATCTTGTTCGAACCATCTCAGCCCATACCAAGGATCCCTTCTTCATCTTTCTCTCCAGCTCGGCGGGAGTCATCGGCAACCGAGGCCAGGCAAACTACGCCGCTGGGAATTGTTTCCAAGACGCTCTCGCTCACAGCTGCCGATCCGAAGGCAAGCATGCAGTTTCTATCGACCTTGGGCCGGTACTTGGCGCGGGAATGCTCGCAGAGGATGACGAGATCCTCGACATGCTCCGAGCCAGTGGCTTCTACGGAATTCGACACCAAGACTTCCTCACCGTCATCACACACGCAATCACCATGGAAGTTGCTCCTATGACTGCGATGCCTCCTCAAATCATCATGGGCATTGGAACTGGCGGTCTCATCCGACAGAACCAGCCAGCTGACCCATACTGGACCCGGACCGCTCTTTACGGCTATCTCAACCTGGTTGACATGCCACGTCCTGACCTGACGGTGGTGGATGGCGCTGAGAAGGTCGACATGAGATCCTTGCTCTCTTGCTGCGCCGACACGAATGCAGCTGCTCAGATCGTCACGACAGGCCTCTCTCACATGCTGGCCAAGGCCATGAACATGCTCCCTGAGGAGATTGACATTGGCAAGCCACCCAACGTGTACGGTGTCGACTCGCTTGTTGCGGTTGGGGTCCGCAACTGGGTTGTGACCAACTGCGGAGTCGAAGTGTCGGTGTTTGAAGTCCTAAGCGACAAGACAGTTGCCGAGCTGGGCGCAGAAGTTGCCATGAGAGGTGGTTTTGGGTTGGACAAGAACTGAGTGCCAAGTGATGGTCAGGCTGAACAGGTCGAGACAGGTACGAGTGCCGAGTAACAACTTTGATGCACAACAGTCCAGAGACGAGTTCCAGAACGACATGGTTGATATGGGGGCATAGGGGAGCGCGAAAGGTTTTCTGTATGTATATAATGTATAATTGAGCAACTCAGAGTTGCGTGTAAAACAACTGTCAAATGCACATCAACCAAACCAAGTACTAAAACCAAAGTGACACGATATTGCTAGTACCAGGCTTCCTAGGATTACGGTATACTCATTATCGCTGGATCTACAATCTCAGTCAGTCATGTGCCCCGTTGATGGCCTCGGGCTGCCAAACAGCCTCAACGACACCCATGCGACATCCATCCGCCCTTGTAACACCCTAGGAACAAACAAGGTCAGCACACGCACACAAACAAAAAAAGAGCATCGAGAATGAAACAAGAAACAAACCTTGAACACAAAGCGCTCATCGGCAGCCTTGAAGAGGTCCTCGAACTCCTTCTCGGTCCGCTCCTGGGCATTGAGGAGGACCATCCTGGCTGGCGTTGTGATCGGGAACCTCGGGGATTGGCTGGTTCACTTGCCGTCCATTTATATTAGGTGAATGACAAGCCCGTTTTTACGGGCTGCCCTTGAGGTGATGCGCTTGGGATTTATTGATTCATTTACCGATCTTGATTTGCCCGAGGCGCAGTTGCCGACATGAAATGCGTGAAACAAATCACATAATTCATTATGTGCCAAAGCTGCAAGTCCATCGTGGCAACCTGTTCTTGGTTCATGATGCGGCTGCATCCTGCAAAGGTAGAAGAAATACACAAACATCAGTTTTAAACCACCAAGAGTCACCACAACCCTTGCAACCCCCCCCATCTTTGCCTATGCTTACCTAGGTACCTACCCATCTGAGATAGAGACATGCATACAAATATGATCTGATGGAGCTACAATCAATCCATATCAATCAACCCCAAAGTCTGCTCCTAATTAGGTGTGTGTAACGTGTGACAGTCAACGCCATGTCACTGTTATTCCTTCCACTACTACCCTCTCTCAACCTGAACATCAACACTCCTCAAGAAGGCAAGCCGTGAAGCTGACGTGTCACCTCAAGACCCTCTCGCATTGTTCCGACGACATTGGAATCGAGTCACTTGGACCCTACCGTGGTACATGCAGGGTATCTAGTAAATGCAAAGCCACCGCTCAACCCACACACGCACCACGCGTATCCACTTTTGCTCAAGATATCCATTCCAACGTCACCATCAACCCCAAGCAAGGCACTTTCTTTGATGCGCTTCAGCCTCCGTGGCTGCCCACCCCCCGAAATGTCTCGACCTGCAAGCTTCACCCACTGCGTCGGAAGCCCGGCCTTTATTAGCCCCGAGGACCTCATCCAGGATGTCGACCGCCAGAAGCAAGCCCTGGATCTGCTGGCCAAGGATGATCTCTACAACGCCAGCCGAGTGCTGCTGCAGCTCCCCGAGCAGGATCTCTACACATACCATGCCGTAACAAGCGTGAGGCTCGCTCAAGTGCAGCGCGTCGTCAGCCTCGGTGCTGTCAACGGCTTACACACCTGGTACCGCAACGAAGATGGTTCGCCTGTAAGCTAACTCGCCTCTCGACGATGCAGAGATGACAAGAGGCTGAAAGCTGCCGCAGAGAGATGCACCTTCGCAGGCTGACATTGAGGCTTACATCTCCATCTTCAGCCCGGCCACGGCCACGGCCGCGGTGCTCAAGAACCTAGGGACAAACGCCAAGAAGGGCTCGACCCGGGGAGAGGTGGCGGCTAACTTGGACGAGAAGAGATACCTGCACCCGGCGCTCACGGTGAAGCTCACCGTGCCCAAGTGCAAGAAGCCCCCGAGTGCGAACCCGTATTACGATTTTTGGGCGTGGTCGTGCCGGTCACTTGAGTGGTGCGGCCCTTGTCCGGCGGCAGAGCGTGTGGCCACCAGCCATCACGTCCTCCCCATCTTCATGCATCACTTTGGCTGCGCGACACCGTCGCATGAGAGCCTGTCCATACTCAAGACGTTGGCCGACGGGCGGCCCGTCGCCGACATTGGCTCAGGCAACGGCTACTGGGCATTCATGCTGCGCCGTTACGGCCTGACGGTGCACCCGGTGGACAACATGCAGAGCGAATGGCGAGTCAACTGGGTTGCCGACACGGCCATATCAGACGGCGTCAAGTGGTTGCGCAAGAATGCAGGCGGGAAGGACATGGTCCTATTGCTCGTGTATCCCGTCGTCGGTGGCGGAGTTGGCGGAGGCACCGAGGGAGGGTTCACGAGGAACTTGGTGACGGCATTCCAGGGCGACACCATCGCCGTCGTGGGTACGCAGAATCACAACGGCTACACGGGATTCAAGGGTATGACCATGGACGAGTTCATGGAGAGGGAGCATAAGGAATGGATCAAGGTGGTGCAGATTGCCTTGCCGAGCTTCGGAGGCAAGGACGAGGCGCTATATGTTTTCCAGCGAGGAGAACGAGTGCCGCAACAATAAATACATCCAGATTCTTCCAGGTTGCCATTCGTCGCCTCTTCAGTTGGTGCAACACTGCCACTCGCCCAACCCACGTCAAATTCAACCTCGGAGGTCAAGACAGCCGACCAAGGTTCGCCCAATGGCGCTTTGGATTTGCAAAAGGTTGGTCTTGAGCCAGAGCTTAGATGCTGATCAAGGGTGTTGTTGGCATGATGTCACGGAATCGTTCGGATGGAGCAACAGGTGAGACACTCGAGAACTTCGGTCAAGGGTTGATCAGTGTTGACGATGATGCCTGCTGTGTTGACATTGATCAAGGACGCAACAGTCACGCTACAGAGTGCATCTCAGCCCCGGGTTTTGGCCCCCAACATGACCATCACTCGCGTCTGAAATGCCGTCGTCAGGTCACATCGTAATATCCATCCAACCTCCTCCATCCATCAGCATCCGCATGCGTCAAAACACCCCGCTAGCCCCGCCAGACAGCTTCTGATCCCCTGCCGTCAGCCTCTCCCCTCTCTCTGAAAAGCCCCAGCAAGCGGCCCGGTGAACTCTGTTAGCGCTCGGGGTCGCCCGCGAGACTGCGCGCCATTGGCCTGCCCTGTGGGCATCTCCTGCAGACGCTGCATCGCCGCTCCAGGCTGCTTCCCTTGGCGCCTCGGCCTTGACCCTATGACGGGCAAAGACGCCTGGGATGCCCTGGGATTGGGGTTGGCCTTGGCGCAAACTGCTCCAGAGATGGCCCTAAAGCTCCTGCGGGTGAGGTTTCAGCCCGGACCGCCCGCCATTGACGGCGGCGTGTGACCCAACGAGCGAGAGGCAGGCCTTACTGCAACGGGAGCTCAATCGGGCGTCAGCTTTGCGAGTACGAGACGTTGGATTTTCTCCTCTTTATATTACTCCATCCTCTCCTTCCAACCTCGCCATTGTCGCAGTTTCTCTGCTTCTTGTTGTCAGAGAACGTGGGCATCGTATCGTGACCCCACGAACCATCCCCCGCTTTGCGCTCTCAGATCGCCGTCCAAGCTAGATCCTTGAGTGATCGCTGGGCCTGAGCGCTGAGCGAAAAAGAGAAAAGATCATGTCTCTCAACGTCGACGACCGCTCGAGAAAGGGCCGCTCTAAGTCCCGATCCCGTGATCGCCGCTCCAAGGATGAAGTTCCCTCCGAACGCCCCGGCTACGGCGACCGCGAATCGAGCTACATCTACCCCGAGGACGACCTTGATGACCGTTACAATCGCCCCGGCGACCCCAAGGCCAGCGGCGCCCTTCCTTACCCTGAGGAGGGCGGCCTCTACTCAATGGTTCCTGGCGAACAAGGCGACTACAGCCATGACTCCCAGAAGCCAACATACCGAACAGCTTCTCCACCCCACGACTCGCCGTACCGCGCTTCGCACGAGAGGGTAGACAACAATCCGCCTGGAGCTTTCCCAGAGGACAATCGTCGCGAAAAGGAAAGGGAGCCCTACACACGCACTGTAGAGCCCCGCGACGAGAAGCATGACCGCCGCCAGGAGGAAGAGGAAGACAAGTTCAAGTTTCTCCCACAAAAGTACAGTCGCAAGATCGCCGCAAAGATCACCGGCCACTCCTCAGACAGCGACAAGGAAAAGGACAAGAAGGACGGCCGCAGTCGCAAAGACAAGTATGACGATGACCTAGCTTATGGCAAGCCTTCGACGCCTGCGCGTCCCAAGGGCCCGTCAGACGACCTGGCTTACGGCAAGGCCTCGGGAATACCCTCAACCGCTAGTCAGGCTGTGTCTGGTTCTTACGGCGGCAACAGTCCGACTACAACCCGTGGCGGTGTCTACACCGGTGCTGCTCCCACTCGCGACCAGTACTACCCTCAGGAGCAGCACGGCAATGGCCCTCCAACTCAGGGTCAGTATTATCCTCAACAACAGCCTGGTGGTGTCCCACCCCCTAAGGACCAATATTATCCCCAACAGCAACCAGGCGGTGTCCCTCCCTCCAAGGACCAATACTATCCTCAGCAGCACAGCGGTGCTCCTCCTTCCAAGGATCAATACTACCCCCCGCAGCAGCCTACGTATGCGCACGGCGATCACGAGTATGACCCTGACCGACGGCGTCCACTCAGCCCAGCCGTAGACGAGTATGGCCCTCGAAGGTCAAGGGAGGACGCATACAGGACAGAGTACAGCACAAATGTCTTGACCGTTGAGCCCAAGGACCGTGATCGCGACAGGTCCCGCGACCGTCGCAAGGAGAAGGATGGCCGAAGTAGCTCGGACAGGCTCGGGGTCGATTCTAGCAGCCGAAAACGTGAAAAATCTCGAGATCGATCTCGCCGAAGGGAGAAGTCGCCTCATCACAGGCACAGGTCGCGATCCAGGGAACACCGCAGCCGCAAGGACAAGTCTCCTGCGCCTCCGACTGAGAAGATGTCATCTCTCAGCGTAAACACTGCGCTGGCTGGTGGACTGGCAGCTGGCGCATCACTTGCCAATGCCCCGCCGTCGCCCATGCTGGAGTCGTACTACGGCACCTACCAGGCCTGCTCGCCCATGCCCTCGCCTCTTTTGCTACCCTCCGTTGATGATGGCAAGGCCCTCGAGCCACTCTCTCCTCTCGGCTCCGATAACGAGGGTGACAGCAGACGTCGCAGCCGACGTGCTCGCTTCCATGATGCCGAGGACATAACGACTCAACTTGCGCAGGCTCTCAAGAGCAGCCACCGGCCCGACACGGCGCCGCTCATCGAGATCCTGCCCAGCCTGACGCACGAGCAGGTCATGGAGCTGCGTGCCGAGTACAAGCGGCTCGTCAAGACGGGACCGGAGCGCAAGGGCGTTAACCTCGCCAAGCACATCCGCGCCCGCCTCAAGGACGAGGACCCGCTGCTCATGAAGGCCTGCTACTCGGTCGCCCTGGGCAGGTGGGAGAGCGAGGCCTACTGGGCCAACTTCTGGTATCAGGGTGACAAGACGCGCCGCGAGCTCCTCATCGAGTCTCTCATGGGTCGTACCAACGGCGAGATCCGCCTTATCAAGGAGGCCTTTACCGACAAGAAGTACGACAACAGCCTCATCAAGTGCATGAAGGAGGAACTCAAGGAGGACAAGTTTAAGAAGGCTGTCCTCATGGTCCTCGACGAACGCCGGATGGAGGAGTACGATCACTACGGACGCGTGCAACCCCTTGACTATGGCCTGGTCGACCAGGACGTTGCGGACCTGCGCCGTGCTATTAGATCCGAGAAGGGTGGCGAGACGGCTATGATCACCATCATTGTCCAGCGCAGCGACTCTCACCTGCGTGCCATCCTCCAGGAGTATGAGAGGCAATTCCGCGCCAACTTTGCCCGCGATGCCCTCAAGAAGAGTGGAAACCTAGTGGTGAGTGTCTCAGAAAATCCCTACTTATCTATCTGACGTCAACGGCTAACATTGTCTCAGGGTGAACTTCTCGCGCATATTCTCAACGGTGTCATCAACCGACCTGTCCGAGACGCTCTCCTGTTGCACCACGCCATCACTGCGTCTCGCAAGGACGGTCTCCGTCGGGAACTGCTCATCTCTCGTCTTGTCCGATACCATTGGGATCCTGACCACATGCGCGCCGTCAAGCAGGCCTACCGCGAGCGTTACAGCAGGGGCCTAGGAGATGCTGTGCGAGAGGCCACGAGTGGTGAATGGGGCATATTTTGTGAGGAGCTGTGCATAGCGCGAACGCCCCCTGATGTGAGGAGGTTCGACAAGATTAGCTACAGTGTGAGGTGAGCGTGATGGTTGAGTTCTGTATTGAGTCAGGAGGCATGTGCGGGATTGAACAGCATGTATTTTGGTCACGTCATGAAGTAGCATGTTGCAATAGCGCAGCCACGGCCAATTTTGTTTTGTCATTGTCATGAAGCGTCTGGATAGGTACCATCAGTTCCATAGATATCTCTAATCCATCTACTTTCTGGCTACCTTTCTGGCTCTTGGGACAGATGTATTCGTGACTATGACCTCTTGGAGCCCTTGCCTCCTCGGCCTCCCTTACCTTGTCCCTTTCCACCACCGCCACCCTTCTTCCCGCCGCCGCCGCCGCCTCCTCCGCTGCCGCCAGACATCATGACCCTCACTTTGCCGACTGGCACGACGTTGAACGTCTCCTCGGGCTTGAGTGCCTTGATCAGCTCCACCTCGCGCGGCCACATGCGCTCCGAGTCACGGCTGCTCTCGTCTATAGCCCCCTTCTTGCTTGAGTCGGCCGTCCACCTATCGAGAACCTCCTTGACAGCCTTGCCCTTCTTGGTTGTGCCAGGCTGAAGCTTGGCCTTGTACTTGAAGCGTCCTAAGGCGTTCCAGGGCGCGCAGACGGGGATGGCTTCGAGGATCTCATCGCCGGGCAGTGGCGTGCCGACGAGGGCATCCAGCTCCGTCATGTGGCTGGCTTCGTCAACGTCGAGCATGTCGATGCCTTCATCCATCATGACACGTCGGATCTCCTCGTGCTCGGCAGTCTCCTTTTGCTGCCGTTGATGTTGTGCCCGCCGTCGCTCCTTGGCGGCTGCGAGTTCTGCCTCACGCTCCGCTTTAGCCTTTGCCTCGGCCTCGGCCTTCTTTTGGCCGACTGTTGCACCGATCAAGGCCTCGGCCGCGGCGCGGTCATCCTCGTCTTGGTCCTTGTACTTTGCGGCGATCTTCTTGGCCTTGCCTCGCTGTCCTCGCTTGGGGGGGGCTTTCTTCGTCGAGGCCGGGCCTGGAGTGCCAGTTCTCGACGTTGTGGTGGATGCCTCGGGAGACTCGGATGGCTCTGCGATAGACTCGGTGGGCTCTGGTTCTTCTGCTTCTGCTTCAACCTCTTGGGACTCGGTGGTTTCCTGCGTGGGCGTTTCCTCAGGAGCTGGCTCGTCTGAAACCTTGAGTTCAGAAACGCCTTCCTCAGCCTCATCGACGTCGTCGTCATCATCATGACCTTGGCCACGACCAAATGCCTGGAGAGGGTTGTCACGAGGCTTCTCATCACGCTGATCATCTTCAGACTCATCGTCTGATACATCGTCGGGATGTGCTCCTTCGCTCTGTTCAGCCTCGGCGCTTCCTTGTGCGACCTCGACTTGAGGAGTCGTTATTCCTGAAGCTTCCTCGCCAATTGCAGAGTCGACATCGTACAGACGGTGCTTTACGTGCTTCGCTTTGCTTTCCTCACTGATCTTGAAAACGACTCCCAAGCCAAGGAGAAGCTGGGCCGGGGGGAGAAAGTTCTTCTTCCCGCGAACCATGAAACTTCCAGTTGGCAGAAACTCTCCAGTTGGCGCTGACTTTGAGACCTGGTCTGCGTTAACCCACCAAGCAGACATGCCGGCTTTTGAATCCCAGGCATCCGAGGAGCATACGGCGAGCGAACCTGCCTGGGACAGCGTCGCCGGAGGGATGGGTGCATCTGGCGTCTTGGAGTTATTCTTGACGATGACGCTCGATGCTCCATGGAGGTCGGCATGGCAGTAGACGTCGCCCTTGCGCAAATACCTCTTGTAAATCATCTCGTTTTGCTGTGCATCCTTGCCGCCGATGACGAGGTAGCCATCAGATGAGATGAACCAGACGAACTTTTCGAACCACATTTGCTTGCGGATTGGCTGGAGCAGTGCCTTCTCTTGCTTCAATCCCTTCTTAAGATCTTGGGTAATCTTTTGCTCTGCGTTCTTGAGGGCTCTTGAGGCCTGCTGTTGCGTCTTTTCTTCCTTCACGGCCGCCGACTTTCGCTGATCGAAGTACTCCCTGGCATTGCTCCAGGGGCTGAGGCCGAGGTTGATTTCCACGCTCAGTCCCTTGTTGGGCTGCTTTCCCTTTGCCGGTGTCGAATCCTCTTCTTCGGCGCTCTCGTCGTCGTCTGTTTCGTAAGGGTCGTCCTCTTCCGGCTCGAACTCTTCTTCTGCCAATTCAAGCGTAATCAAATTCTCTGCTAAGTTCAGAGGCAGCTTAATAATCTCTGCCACCGGGTTGTGTCGCTTTTTCTCACGCTCGACCAGCTTCCCAACGTCCACCCAGTCCATGCCTTGGCTAAGTAGTCCGTTGACCGCATCCATGGCTTCCTGGACACGCTCGACGTTGGCCTCGATAGCGGCAGCTTTGCGAAAGTTGAGGTTCTGCGCCTCTTGTAGACCCTCGATCCGCTTCGCTTGCTCCTGTTTTGCGGCATCCAGTTTCCGTTTCGCTGCTGCCTCTCGTTCGCTGAGTCGTGATTCAAGCTTTTGTCCCTCGAGCGAGGAAAAGAATTCATCAGCCGTCTCGTTGTATCCCTTGAATTCGATAACCTCGATTGCAGGATCCTTGCTGAGCTTCTGGGGAACAAATGGGTGGAAGTCTTCATATAGAAGGTTTTCCCGCTTCGGTTTCGAATCATCATCCTCGGCGCCCTCGGGCTTCTCTCTGCGCTTTGCGAAAATGTAGCCAGTACATTCTCCTGAACTAGTAAGCTCGTCAACCGTTTTACGAGCCTCCGTCAGTGACTTGACCAGGTCATCCAGCAAAGCTTCGTTCGCCAGAATCTCATCCGGCTTGATAGAGGTGTCAAATTTGTTTGTGTGCAACGAGTGATCCACAAGCACTGGTGGTATCTCGGTAATGGACACAGCAAGACTCTTTCTCAAATCACCGCCAGGTTTTCCTTTCAGCTTTTTTGAGGAGGCGGCTGCTGCTGCTGCCTTATTCATTGCAGCCTGAAGAGCATTGCGAACCCTTTCCTTTGTCAAGGGAGGTACCCCCGCAAAGTTCTGCCTGTTCTCGAGTGAATATTGTAGCCCGACCCGCTGCGGTTCTTGGCCTTCGCCCTCCGAGACGGTTCTCGCGAGGGTCAGGATCTTGAGGTCGGCGTCGGTAAGGATGATGTTGCCGCTCTAGGCAAGTGTCAGCTACAAATCTTGGCCAAGACTGAACGACAAAGGCACGCACGGCAAAGAACTCTAGGAACAGTCTGTATTGTCCATCACTAAACTCAAACTCGAGGACTCGATCGGTTCCCACTTGGCTAACAGAAGTCAACCGCCGGGTCTTCAGGAACTTTCGAAGCCGTGCGACAAAGGCCGAGGGAGCGGCAGCGGTCGTGCGGGCAAACTCGGTCAGGTGGCAGCGGAAGCCGGTGTCGATGACCAGCTGCTTCTTGTTATCCGGCTTCGCGAACTTGAGGAGGAGGATCTTGGACGAGAGGTCGTAGACGTTGGAGAGTCGTAGAGTCACCAGGCGCTGCTGGAGCTCGTGTGCGATGACCTATGGGCAACGGTCAGGCGCATGATCCCAAGCGGCAGGCTCAACATAGCACTCACTTTGACGTCCAAAGAAGAAAACCTCTGCTTCATCCTGATATACACTTCCCAAGGCAGGGATTATACGTCACACAGAGGCTCGAAAATCTCAACCTCTTCCTCGCAGCATCCGTCCATCGTGGGGTAGTTGGAGGGGCATGCTGACATCATCTTTCACGTGACCAGGACACGAGATCATGATCCTGCACCACTGAGTTTCTACCTAGCCTCATGAACTTGCGATGTGAGACGTAGGATTTTGCCATTTGGAAGTTTGCAAGGCATTTGCGGGATCAATCCCGGCCAACGAACCGGACGCGGAGCTCGAAGGAGGTTGCATACATCGGGATGGGTCGGATCTGACCTGCCAGACATTATCTCTTGCTTTCATGTACCCTGCCACCCGGTTCGAGGGAAAAAAGAGACGCCAGGATAAGCCCACCCTTTAGCTTATCCTCCCCTAAACATAGTGAGTAGAGTATAGTATGAATAGGCAAAGAAGCTCTAAAGCATTACCTTTATTATAATATATCTTTAGCTAATTACTAGGCTTGAGAGGAGCTAGGTAACCAACCCTCTTGATGTTCTGGTGTCTCGTTTATTTCTCGACCCGCGTGCCTGCAATAGCATTGATAGTCAAGACGCTTGTGAGAGGCTTGAAGAATGCGTCGTGAAGTATGGATGCCACCATGCTGAACTCAACACACCACCGGCATGGCCAGAGACCAACGGGCTTGCATCAACCACCAATGGAGTGGTTCGGAGCATGCACATCAGCAGCTCGAGTGAGGTGATGACGAACGACATGCACATCCAACCCCATCGGCACTCGTGTTTGCAGAACTGCTACCCCAGGTTTGTCTTAGACATCGGCTATGGCGCAAATCAACAAGCTGGCAATCTTGCTGGCTGCTCTGACATGAGATTGTTGCAGATGCATCTAATGCCGTTAGGCCGAGGCTCGTAGAGCAAATTACCAATTCCTCCCCCAGAATAGCAACCAACGACAAGGTGCAACATATTCCGGGAATCAAACAACCGCGAAACGGTTCCCACACAGTACGAGCCAGAGCCAAGTGCAACCGCGGTAGAGACGCGGCCCCAGAGACTAGTGACAAGGCTTGTGCTGGTGGTCTGAGGCTATCTCGCCAGCCCTGGAAATGGTCCTGACTGGTGGCTCTAGAAGGCCAGCTGGAAACCCACACCAATCTAAAGTACGAAAGCAAGGAAACTTATGTCAGCGGAGTAGCATTGGACCTGAGGAGTTGTCACAGCAACCTTGAGCCTAGGCCCCTGAGAACGACCTTGGCGTATTAGCGCTCCATAGCCCCCTGGATTTGTTGTTGATGAGGATTGTCTGAGCTGGGATGAAGCACAGTGTGCAACGAGGTGAGAACAACTCTCGGGCTAAACATGTGATCCATTGGGTCCCGTATCAGAGCCAGCGGTCAGGAAGAAACCTTGCTGCAGCTGAGGGTGATCATGACGGCCCCGATTTCGACAGGCGTCAACCACAATTCATAAATATGGAAGCTGGGGATCGCTGGGAACAGCCCAAGATTGGCAGAGTTTGGCGTTTGCAGTTGCGGAGACGCCGAGGCCCCCCAATCCCATCCATTCTCGTGCTGAAGCGGCGCCCGTCGTGTCGCATAGCGAGGCCAAGGCGAGGCAAAGTAACCCACCCTGCACACCAGGCGATTCGCCGTAGAGGCTCGTCCTCAGGTGCGACTATGGCTGACACCGCGTACACTAAATAATGCACTTGCATAAAGGCGAGGGAGGATCCAATCACCGGCTTCCACGATATCACCCGCACCCGTTCATTACGAGTTCCTGGATGCCTGATCATCCGTCATTGCTGCAGCTGTACGAAGCTTGATGTGTCGAGCTTGAGGAGGTTGGGGATTTCATGTGGCAGCCAATGAGCCGAGGACACCACTTCAAGACGTGCCCGGGAGCGTCCCGCCACGCGGTCTCCTCAAGCTGTGACCATCCATTCAACCGTCCAAAGGTATTTATTGGTATACGCTGTCGACTTGAGTGATTCCGTCAATGGTGACGGCTCTTGGCAGCGGCACTCGCCCAGCTATCCACTTTCTCAGCTGTGCCATGGCTAAGCTGAACAACCCCAATTTGACACGAGCCAAAGGGCCCCCCGGCCTCAAACAGAACCAGCAAACAGGAGCTCGCAACAAACAGTAACAAATAGTTGGTCGGGGACACTGTACCATTGCGGGCTGGAGCGGCTCGACGGCTCCACACCCTGATTATGATGGGTTGGTGGTGGCGCCGAAGGAGAGTTGTCAGTGGCCAACGTTCAGACCAGGTCAAATTTTGCTTTGCTCCATGACGCGGGCTCTTTCATCAGGTCGCCAGGAACACACCAACGAAACGGGGCCGAGCTAAGATGAAGGTCGAGCCAGGGGGAAGGAGATGAAAGATCGCCGGCTCCAATGTTCATGCTGTTCATCCGTGGTTCATCTCGTTCCAAGAAGCCAGCCAGCCACGGCGGATACAGCGAAGGAGAGCGGTGACGGGGGAACGATATCTCATCTCATATGGGGTTCCTCTTGCCACTGGGCAATAACTCTCATTTGAAGGTGCCACTCGAGGGCCCTGTCTGGGAGCATGGGGCCTCGTCTCATCTGGCCGAGGGAGGCGGGAGCTCAGGAGCTGGGGGAAGCTGGCTGGCTGGCTGGTGACTGGCTGGAGCTAGAGGCAGGAGCTAACTCACATCAGACACGAGCTCTCCGAGCTCTGCTGGCCACTGTCTCTGGCTGAGACGCAGGAGGAAGGGTTAAAGTGGCTCCTGAGGTCGCGGTGGACCTGGCTAGCGGAGGGTGTGGTGGGGCTGTCGGCAGCACGGGGTCCGGGAGGAGGATCTATACTTGTTCCGGATATAGGTAAACAACAGGCTCAACAGACATCCCTGACATGTAAACACAACGACTGGCAGAGAGACGTCCAACGGCAACCAAGTGGGACAATCGACACGCCCCCCCAAGGGTGTCTCTTTGGCAGAGGGAGAGCTCTGGTCGTGAGACGGCTTGGACGGAGCAACAGGACGGATCAACAGGACGCAGCCGAGGGAGCAACACACTCAGGCAGAGTCGTCCAATCCCGCCCCCGTCTTCAAAAGCCCAGTTTCGTTCCGTCAGGTCCCTCTTCTCATCCTCCTCCCTCCAATTATCGCCATCCACCTCACCGTCGAAGAAATAGAAGACTCTGACGAAAAGAACGACTGAAGGCCTTTGCTCGCCATCTACCGATTCTTTTCCAATCTCCGACTTTTGTTTCCAGGAACAAGAGCCAGAGGATTCTTCTTGTCATCCTTTCGAGCTTCGGAAGGTTGTATGAGAAGGTTCTCTCGCGCCAGCAAAAGTCGCAAACCTGGACTTTGAGGCTCGCGTCCCCGTCCCCTTCAGCATCTTCCCATCGACATACCGGGAAAGCGAATCCCATACCCAGACCGTTACCGAAACCCACGAAGAGGTTGAGATCAAACCCCAACAGCCACAAGCCGGACGGGAAGGTCAATACTCTTCTGTCTCCGTCACCGCCGAACAGGTTCCTCCCCGCGAAGAACGGTACAGCGAAGAAGAGGTCCGTATTACGCGTGAAGAAGAACGTTACCGCCGTCCCGGTGTCCAGAAATTCGAGCAAGAGCAGTTTACTATCCGCGAGGAGCACCGACGGTATGTTTTGATTTTCAGTTGTAATTCCTCAGTCTGGTTTTCCCCCGTTTCCTCTCGGTTCGAGAAAGGAGACAATTTCCTCCGTGGCCTGAGAGAAGGAGAGGAAGAAGCCTCGCTTTCGAGCCTGGCCTTGCTCGAACTCTCTCTTTCGTCCCCTTTTGCTCTGATCCATGGTCATCAATGGGGACGTGCCAGAACAAGCCCAACGAGACGACAATAACAACAACAACAAAACAACACAGGCGATTCTTGCCCTCAGGCGGAATCCATTACCGCCGCCCCTGACCTCACTCACTCGTCTCCTTTCACCTCAATTCCCCTTACTCTCGCTTGGGCTTGGCCGACTGGCTATTACCCACTCTGCAAGCGCGCGTCAGCCCCCTCTCTCCCTTGTCTCCCCAGCCATCTCATCCATCCTCATCTCAGCACACCAACACATCAACACACAC
>SSHR01002285.1:0-21452 GCA_006518225.1 Fusarium neocosmosporiellum
TGTCAGCAGGGCATCTGGGCCGCGCAAGTCGTTGAAGATGCGCCCGAGGGCCTCGTGCATCCCGACGCTGAGGTGGAATTCGGGATTGGGGGCGGTGGCTTGGGCAGAACTCCTGCTAGAGCATTCGTCGGTCGCGGGGGCTTTCGGCTTGGGTTGCTTCTGCCAGACATGTGCCTGTCGCGGGGACGCGACGGTGGTTATTCCGATGAGATTCGCCAGGTCGCCAAGGGAGTGGATGTTGTTGCCAAAGATTGACATTGTCGGCGTGCGCTGGGGCTTCTCGCGCCTGGACCGGCGGCGGCTCGGCTGCAGAGGTCAGCGATTGACTCGGGTGAGCTAGACAGGCTGGATGAGGCGAAAGACAGGCACGTACAAAGAGCCCGCAGAAGCGCGACATGGTTGCGAGCTGCGGTGTTCAAGGAGAACTTGAAACCTTGGGTTCAGCTGGCGATGTCGGGGCCGGACGAGCATCAGATGGCGGGGATCATTGGTGCAGATGATGGGTTCCCCGTCGGTCAACCAGTCATAGGAGGAACAAGTGCGCAATTGGCGATGATGTCTGGCGAGTTTGAACGAGTCTCGAGTCTCCAGACAGTTGTGACGATGTTGGAGGGAAGGGATATCAAGAGAAGGGAGAGTCAGGGCGAGAGAGAGGATCCATGATCAACAACAACCAGCCCATGGATGTCAGCACGCCAGTGTGATAGGCGGCCCCGATTCGAGAGACACAAAGGACGGACCCGGGAAAAATGGAAGCGACCCAGACGGACGTGGCCGTAGCCTCGCCTGGATCAAAAGCCAACCCAACATGGCCAATGGCCCGCCACTAGCGCCCTGCACCCAGCACAGCCCTAGGATGGGTACAGAGGCCGAGGCCCTGTAGGGCCACCTGGGGATGGGGGATGGAGGCTTGGGTCTGCTGGGGAGAGGCCATGATTGGAGAGACATCTGCCAGGGGAGCAGAAGGGGTCTACTCGTTTGCTAGAATGGTCCCCGTGAAACCGGGGGGGCATCATGGCGATGCCCTGTCGGTTATTGATGACTGCTTCTCCGTTGCGTGTTTGCTACATGAGGGAGCAGCAGCAGAGAGGAGAGCGGTCTGATGGAATGGGGGCTGTGTCATGCTGTGTCTCTGTCTCGGGCTTCAGGGAGGTAGGTACCCTTTTCAATGCCGTCATGCGTACACGTCGATTATTGTCTGACAACGATGGCCAAGTATAGCCCACAGTCGATAATACAGCCTTGATAACCCGGAGTTCATGGAAGATTTTCATTCATGCCAACGCCCAGATCAAAAACGGGCCCGAGTCCGCCTCTACTGGACGACCAACTCGGCACGGGGCGAGTGGGGCGGGGCGGGGCGCAGCCGGCCGAGGCTCCGGAACAGCATCGGTGAGGTCATAGCTTGATCACCACCCAATATCAGCGTCACCTTCCATTGTTGAATGTGCAAACACGCTGGCTGACAAGTGACAAGATAGCACAGCCTTGCGGGCCGGTGCCTCGATTTTCTCAGACAGCACACAAACATTCCATCCCAAATAGTCCTCAGGAACTGCCTTCGCCCTGGCCAAGTGTCGTACAACAAATCGGCTGCTGATCATACGGTCCACCAGAACAAACAAGCGCCATCATGAGCTTCAGGAACGACTATGAGGAGCAGGTACGGGCATGGGGATTTGACCGCGTCTTCACCTGGAGCGATTCCCCGTAAGTCGCCACTGGTACCCCGTCTAGTTCACGGTGCTCTATTCGCCTTCTCTTTGAATTGCCGTCGCTGCAGGCATCGTCAAGGCCGACGCTCTAACATGTGGCTGCAGCAACACCCACTATCCGCCGCACTCGCATGCTGCGCTGACGACCCACTTGATTGTCGAAGGTGAATTGACTTTGTGGTACCCACGAGAGGAGAATTCGCAGAAGCAGACGTACGGAGTTGGCTCACGTATCGACGTCGAAGCCGGAAGAGTTCACGAAGTCATTGTTGGGAAAGCCGGCTGCACAATGGTAATTGGTGAATGAGTCAAGACGGGAATTCTTGTCAAGTTGGCATGTTTCGCAATACCTTTGCCCAGTCTTCATCATTACAGGACTTGGCGAAACCAGTGAGACGTCCACAGCGTTGAAATAGATTGTTCCAAGTGTCAATTTCGGTGTAGAATGTGCAAAAGAAATTGCCACGACTGTACCAAGGAGCATGCCCAACGGCTTAACCGCTTGTCTCTGGTTCAAGAGGGCAAAAAAGAAAAAAAGAGTGGACAATGGTGGATTTTAACCACCGAAGTTGGACGAACAGGGAATCGAACCCTGGACCACTCCCAGAGGCGAGGATCTTCGAGAGAAACTTGCTAAGGGAGTATTATACCACTAAACCATTCGCCCGGAGAGAAGTGCGGTACATGGTGGGATCTAACCACCACGGCTGGACGAACAGGGAATCGAACCCTGGACCACTCCCAGATGTCGTGGAACGATCATGCTAAGGGAGTATTATACCACTAAACCATTCGCCCGGTTCTTGTTGTGTTGCCAGACGAAAACGCGGCATATTCGCGCGTGGCGTGGTGGACCCTGACGATGTGGAACAGACACGGAGGTTGGAGACCAAGGTGGGTCGTGGCGCCAAGCGGTTCGATCGGTGCAGGGTAACTTTGATAAAGACGACTGAATGACTGCATCTTCGTTGTGAGGAGACCAGCTAGGGTACAATTGGGGAGAATGTTGGATAAACAAACCCGTCGTGGTGTGGTTGAGGGGAAGTAGCCGCAAGAAGGCGCGTTGGTGGTGCGGAAGTCTTAGCCAAGTACGGACGCTGTAACTGATTTCCATGTGAAGATGCAAACAATTCGTAAGCTCAGTACCGGGCTGAGGAGTTGACGAGTTCCCTGTCTTGGCGTCATGACCAATCATGGAGCTAAACTTTGTTATGTCTTGACCGGCGAGAACTCTTACATGATGATCCCGGAGAATTCGATGTGACGGACCTGCAAATCCCGATCCTGTACCGTGATGGAAGCCATGTCCTGTGTTTCAGTCCGACATTGGTTCAACTCTGGCCGGGAACGGCATCTCGAGATCCTTGCCGAGAAACAGCATCACCGATCCCGGCAGAACATCCACGGGGCCCTGGCTTCAGGGCAGTATCGAGTGCCACCCTGGCTGACAGGAAAACAGCCATTGTCGTAAATGCCATGATGGAAAGATGCCATGACCAAGCCCGCATCTCCAGCTCCGGCGCCTGAACCCTGTCGATGGATCCATATCTCCGCTCAACTTGAACCCTGACAAGAGTTTCCCCACACTTGGAGTCTCATTTCGTGTAACGTCATCAAGCACATCGAAATCACGAGAGGTTGGGCCAATTGCTCTCATCGAAGCTGCTTTTGATGTTGACGAGGCCGCAGTAGGTGATATGATTTGCCTTCGATAGCGGACGGCTGGCATCGCGTAGAGAATGATCAGCGTAGTCCAGAACCAAAACTTCCGAGCCGTGGAGCCGAGATGGAAACCAACACAAGGCCGCGCGCATTAGCATTTTCGGTTCGGTCCCCGAAGTTGTCTCCTGCGTAGGAGCAGTCTTCTCTCGCGGAGGCGGAAACATCGGGCGGTCTTGTGCTTGTGATAAGCGGTGCACCCAGAAATGCGCATACGAGAAATTGTGCTTCAAAGGCACAAAGGCTGGACTTGTGCCGGCATGCTCGGCGACCAACAAGGGAAGCCAACGGAGACGGCGAGGGCGTGGCTTAACACCTCGATAAACAATGGCATGTCAGAGTGCAATCATTGCAACGGTGAGCAGGTTTTTTTTTTTCGGAAGTAGCAAGAAGCCTTCCAAGGCAAATGCAGGAGAATTTGGCTGCCAACTCGCATCGCCATGGACGGGCGGGCGGTATCGGCTCTGGTCTGGCTCGGTCTGGAGCCCCCTCTGCTCGTATGTTGGCCCTGGTTAGGCCCGTCTGAAACGCTCTGCTACATTGTTATAGTAGGCCAGGCGTGCAAGGTAGAGGGTGCGCGAGTGGAGCATTGTTGGACGTGAGAGATGACGGCATGGAGCGATCATGATGCATCCGTATCGTATCGACCTACGGATACAACAGGTGGATTACCGGTCCCGATCATACAGCATCCATCGTATCGACCAAGTGTGCTCGGACGGCTTGCGCGTTTCGTTTCCTTCTGACAGACAAGCTGCCATGCTCTGCAACGCTGTAAGCTCAGCCCAAGCTGCATTCACGGTGGGACAGCATCATGTCAGCCCGGGTGGATGGCCTCGATCAAGTCCGGCCGCGGGTGATGCGAGAACGAGTCGAGAAAGCAAAGAGGCCAGCGGAGCAACTGAACGAGGCTTCCGAGGTTGGGAGAGAAAGACCGGGATGGGCCCGCCAGCGGGATACCCTGCAATAATAATAACAAAGGAGCAGCGCCGCTGTGCCATGGCGGCGCGGCGCTGCCCGGATAGCTTAATGGATGCGATGCGATGCGATGCGAGAAACCTGAGATGGCGATGAACACGGGATGAAAGGCATAATTTCGCGTGTGATGATGATGCGTAAATCCAAAACCGGATTGAGTTGGGTCTGACATTCCATCGGGTGAGGTGAAAGTGGGAAGAAGAGCAGCGAGTGGTCCCGGCACGAGAGTGGAGGTTGAGGATCCAATGGTTCGTCCACTGCTCCAGACGCCCACTGGAGCTCCAGCTGGAGTCCGCTGCAAGCCGGGTGCTGCAGTGTGCTGCGTCTCAGAACTCTAGCTGGTAGGTAGGTAGGTAGGTAGGTAGGCAGGCAGGCAGCTAGCTCTGGGAGCTCCGAATGCATGTCCATAGCTGGAGCTCTATGTCGTGGTCAGCTTTTGGAGGTTCCTTGATTCTTGTGTGTGAGCCCCTGGGGCGAGGCAACCTACCCCTTCTCGTCTAGCTCCCCATGCCTTTGCAACCTTGGCGCCTCAGATGGCCATTTTCCGAGTCGTGGCGGGCGGCTGACGAAACGTGAAGCTTTGGTGCAATCGTATTGGGATCGGAGGCATCGAGCCTAGTCGAGGTACCTATCTGCTAGCTGCCTTAGCTCTCCCCCTCCCCTAGCTAGGTAGGTGGTAGGAAAGTGGGTTCTCCTCACCTCACCTCCATCATATCATGATTGCGTTCAGATCCGCAGCCAGCTCGAAGCCATGCCGGGCGGTTGAGAAACTCTGACTTCGTCTATTCCGGACAGAGATAGACGCGGACACGGACACACGTGCGATTGCCTCCCGTCGTCCCCTCCGAACCTCGCTCGTCTATGCTACGCCATCCATACTATACCTTCCTCCGCGAGAAAATCTTGGCCCGACAAGATACGGCGGCCTGCTCGGTTGTGGCTGGGCTGGGTTCGTCTTGTCCGGGAGTTCTCCTCCTGCGACCTTGATCTGTCGCCAGAGGCTCATGGATCTTTAAATTCCGGCTCCACCTCCTCCAACCTCCTCTCCCAATCTCTCATATCTCCTCATCTTCTGCTCCTTTGCCGTGAGGCTCTTCTTCTCTCTCCCAACCCGCAGCCTCAGCCTCTCCCTGTCCCTCCCACTTTCGTTTATCCGGATTGATTGCCCTCTTCCTTGCAGGTTCCATCACGCCGCCCAGCCCAGGGAGCGAAGCAGGACGCGAGAGAATACACGTTGTTTGGCGGCATGGAGGCGTCTATGTGCCAGTGAACGGTCGTTTTACTCGTTGAGGGAGCCTCACACGCTCCCCCTCCGAGCCCTCCACTCCAGCCCTTTGCTGCTCCTCCTTCAGTAAGGTAGCTCCCACGAGCTCAGGACCTGAGGCAGCCAAGCTCAATGGGCAATACCCAATCGGCCGAAGCCCCTCGCAGGCATCGGAAGCTATCCAAGCCACCAGTCTGCACCTATGCATCGGCAGCTGGTCTGCCATACACTGCTACTGCTGTGACACCCCATCATAAGCACTTCTCCAACTCGTATCTTGTTGGCTCGCTGCCACCGCCTCCCAAAAAGGCATCTTCGACGAGAGTGGCGCCTGCTGGGATCGGTATAGCCGTGCCAGTCGACAACGTCCCAAGTCCCTTGTCGTCTCCGACGTGCAGAGATGCTCGACGAGATTCAATGCCGCGCAATGGCGTCCTACGTTCACAGTCGGTCCAGTCAGAGCAGTCTCCGAGGATGCCAAGCTCGGTCAACCGCTCTAGGGCCAACACCATTGCCCATGACGGAGCTCATCGCTCCCTGACGCGTGCCGAAAGGTTTGTGCAACGACGCCCCGTTCGTATCGATAAATAGAGCTGATTCCCTTGAGTAGCATGCCAATGACTGCCCTGCGTGGCTCTGCCAGCTACGACACGAGAAGCCCCGAGGGCAGACAGCTACTCAACGCCAAAAAGCTCCCAAGCGAACCCATCATCACATTCGAGAGCCGTTCTGAAATCAGCCAGGATGTGACAGATGACACCAACGGTAACCAATCTGCAGGCACGCCCATCAGCAGAACTAATTCGGACGTCTCCCTGTACATGCCAATGCGTCGGCGTTCGGTCATTCAGAAGCCAGGCGTAGCAACCAGATCTCATCATTCCAACCACCCAATCTCGGCCAAGTCGAGCTTTCGCAACAGTCATCCACCGTCCCCCAGCCAGACGCGTCACAACTCAATTGAGTCGGACCTGGTACGGCGCATGTCCCTACCCTCAATCCCATCTAGGACACAATCTCCAGAGCGAGTCACGACACCAACCGAGGCAGACTACCGACAGCTGGGTGGCATGAAATTTGGGTCCCTGCGTATCACAAACGGAGCGCCAGTGGCTACTCCTGTGCCTGAGGATGACGTCAAGGCCCAAGGGGTCTCTGAGTCGGCACGGGTGTCTCCCCGCGAGGGCTACTTTGATGATTTGGTTGACCCTTCAACCTTGGCGAAGCCCAACGTGGCCGAGCTCAGCGAGCCTGTCACATCCGGGCAGCCCGTCACTGCGGCCCGGGGCTCTGTTGCCGAGCAATTGAGCAGTCCAGCCAAGTCTAGAACATGCGGCAGCGAGATGTCTGAGAAGGGGAATGCTGATTCATTCCCCGTTGCCGAGGTGTTGGATGTGAGGGAAGATCCAAATGCAAAGCCCAGCCCAGAAAAACTCCAACTGGACCTCGAGAACAAGATGCTTAAAGGACTGACCAGAACTGACAGCGGCTTCATCCCAAGTCCTTCGTCTGAGAGCACCCGCCCGGCCGCCTCCAAGGTCGACAGCGGCTACAGCTCCAATGTCTCTCTTAGATCACTACCCAGCTTGAGATCCGCTGCAACGGATAGAAGCACCATGACCTCTGAAAGGCTCGACTCTGATGTCACGGGCATCAGTTCCCCATCTGACTCTAATTCGACCCGTACCTCCTCTCTGGCGCCGTCGCAGACACACAATCGCCTCCCAATTCATCTCGAGGTCCCTCCACCGTCGACCGATGACGAGGCCTCGACTTGCCCAACTACTCCCACCAGTCCGACCAGCCAGACTACTCGCTCATTTTCGTCCTTTGCTCTCGGAAGCCGGAGACGCCTTTCACTGACATCGACCAAGAGTGAGATTCGCACATCGAAATCTGGTCCAGAGGCTCCGGTCCCCATCATTATCACCGATGACCACACCGAGAAGCAGATATCCTCTCCACCTAGAAGCGATGATCCCACCGGACGCAAGCTGTACCGGTTCCTGAGCGGCACTCGCAAGAAGGGGCCGCCCAAGGTCCGAAAGATTCGGACAATTGAGAGAGAAGACCCGACCCATCCACCTCCTGCCCAGGAAAATCTGCGTGGGCTTGTTGCTGGGATCAAGTCTACGCCTCAGACCCCTGGTCTTCGGGGAGAGCCAAGCAAGGATACTTTGCAAACGATCCTTAGCGAGGGAAACCAGGACCCCAAGAATGAACGTAAGGAGGATTCTGCGGGAAGCGCCAATCCGGAAACCCCCAGGAAGATTTCCCGGCGTCATTCATGGCGTCAGTCGATTGCTCAAATGTTTGGCTCCCGAAGCCCGAGCGTCGCCCCTGTTGCAGAGCATGAGGCCGAGACACCTCAGACAACCCAGCCGCGTCCGACAAGCGGTGTCGAGCGCCGTGCCACCCAGTCAAGCATCACCCGCAGCCCGCGCAACGTTGGTCCCCGTCAAGTGCCTAGGAAACACTCTAGCAGCTCCAGCAGCTCAGCCTCCCCGACCAAGGCAAGCATGCCGAGGTCAGCATTGCGGGACAGGCGAGATAAGCCCGAGCTGGCTCACCTTCGAACAAACGTTTCAGCCCCCAACCTGTCAGAGACTCGTCGATCGCCGCACAGTCCCGCTCGTAGCGAGCTAAACAGTGCCCTTCGAACAAGGACCTTGCCGCCTGTGAGCATGCAGACCAGAAGCGCAAAGTCCTCTCGGGGCAAGGTGCAGGGCCATTCTAGATCAATGACTCCAGCTCACCCGCTCAACTCGTCCCGTCCTACTTCCAGCCGAAGACTCTCATTGCCCCAGGACCTCAGTCGTTCCACACTCCAAAGCCGCCATTCCACGCAGGCGGCACAGGGTCATGCCGAGCCACGTAGTCCCAATTGGAGCACGGCCATGGCCCTGGATGCTGGCTCTCAGCAAGTGCAAGCTGCCCAGCAGCCCCGAGTCTTGTCCTACTCCAGCACTGGCGTCCAGCAGTCCGCCGTGGCCACTTCGCAAGTGAGGCAGCATCGACGAGCTTCGGCACCACCTCAAGGATTCCAGACTTCTAGTGTGCCTCGATCGAGAAGCCACACCACCTTGTTACAGCAACAACAGCAGCTTCAGATTCAGCAGCAACAACAGCAACAGTTTGAGATCCAGCAACGGCATCAACAGCAGCTCCAACTGCAGCAACATCAGCAGCAGCTTCAAATTCAGCAACAGCAGCTTCACCAACAACAGCTCCAGCAACGGGTACGACATCAGTCTCAGCCATCTCTGCAGGCATGGACGCCCGTTGAGGCATACAACCTCAATCAGCAGCTGCAGCAGAACTACATGTTACAGAACCCCAGTGTGATTTACGGGACACCAAACATGATCCAGCAGCATCCCGACATCTACGTCACGAACCCCGGCGCTGGGTACACTGTCCACCGTAGGGCAAGCTCTCAGGGGTCCGTTTACGGGCAGAACCCGCCATTCCGGGTTCTCCACAGCTACAACTCGCCCGCGTATCGAGGCGCTCCCATCTGGGGCTGATGGGACAGTGTTAAACTATTCGCTCCCTTTTTCAACAATGTTTCTTTGCACCCTTTAAGATACCACACGAAGCAAAGGGTCTTTCTTGTTCTTTTTCGTTTGGCGTTTTTATAGGTAGCCTTTCCTCAGGGTGATGGAATTGGCCCACTGCGTCCACACGCATCAACTCGAGTTGTAGTCTTTCATTCCGGGAAACAGGGACTGTATTGGGTATTTGCATTTGGCATTTCGGGGCTGTTTGAGCCAACATCATCTGTGTTAGCTATTCCTTCTCTTGGTTGTCGGCCTGTTCACAATCAACATTGTCGTCTTTTACCGGTTGCTCATACACAAGAAAAGCGTGGTAGTAGTGCGGTCAAATCGCGGTCTGGCGAGTTTATCTAATGAACATGAAGTGCAGAGAATACGTCAGCCAGGTCTAGTCAATGAAAAGTCACGTTTGATGTTGTACAAGATGTTTGCTGCTCTCGTGCGTCTGTGTTGACGGCCAAGGCTAGGTCTCTATTGCTAGAAGGTTCGGTGCATGTACGTTGATGCAGATGTCAGACTCCCGTCTGGACCCGCATCGACATGATGGCCTGCGAAAGGACATCTACTACTTGATACGATGAAAACCATTCAACAAGGCATGACTTTGGTGTAATGATTCATGCCAATGAGTTATCTCTATCATGTAAGTCCCTTTCGTATCCAGTATTGCTCAATAATGGCAGGAGTTACTCAAGAGAGTTGGAGTCACTTAAACCCTTTTGGTGAGTTGTCAAGGTGTGGCAAAAGGGGACTTGGCATGGGAATGGCTTGCGGGTAGTGACATGTCGATATGCATGAGAATCCAAGGAACGGGGCGAGCAATAAGCGACCATGTAGCCATAGTGGCCTCTTGGTTGAATAATGTGAGAAGAAGAGAAAAATCAAGCAATCCTGGTGATATCCGACGGCAGACACAGCCTCACTATAGATCGACAGAGGGTCCGGGTGACGTGACGTGGACCCTCCTTTCGAGGCATGCAACCATGCGGCCTTGGACAGTTTTTGAGGGACTGACTGGATCGCGGCAAACGTGAGGATATGGTCCTTCCACGTGAGGCATGCTGTAGGTTGAAGAACCATGCTGCTGCTGCTGCTGCTGCATGGGCCGAGTTTGGCGACGAAGCCAGTCAGTCAGGCCGGGACGAAGTAAGGTGGTCCAAAACCGCCCGCCACAGGCATGCAGCAAAACAGCCCGCGAGACGCGCAATCAGGGGGGTTACATAGTCTACAGTACATGCGGGCCAGAGACATCCATCAGAACAAGCTTTCCTCTGACAGATGCGCAGCATCATTTGGCGCGCGGGAAGGGGGAGATGCACAAGGTTGATTCAAGCGAGGGCTATAAGATCATCTGTAAAGAGGAGGCCATGACGACAGTGAAGCGGGCGAATTGTCCGAGAAGAGATGGGAAATGGAGATTTGCCCTTCTCTGGGAGACGGGCCAACGGCCTGGTACGGGCTTTGTTCCATGGACGGCATGGATGGGGGACGTGGATGTGGGTGTGATGCTATTTTAGGGGCATCCATCCCACGGGCACCCAACCACCTCTTTTTTTCACATCCATCCGCCAAGAGACCACCAGGTGTTTTTTGTTCTTTGTCGGTATATTACTGTAATAGTTCAAGTCGGGCAAAACAGACCGCTGAGAGGCAGCCATCCAAGTCCTGGTTATGGCACATGGACATGCGCATTTCGTGTATCTTGGGCTGGTTGCTGATGACGACTCACGCACCAGGCATCCGTCCATCTTTTTGTTGGAGATTCAAAAAGCAAAAAAAGGAAGAAAGAAAGAGGAAGATGCCGGAGATTCAACAGTGAAAAAGGCACTTGCTTGCCCACGAGGAAATCCCCTCTATCCAACGCCAAGCCCCAACTATGCCTGTCTCATGTCAGGGACGAACGTTGCGTACGTGCGTGCGTGCGCGTACGCAAACCCTGCGGACAGACGGACAGAGTTTGGGCTTTGTTCAATGCGTTGTCAGAGACTCCGAGTCTGATGACTCTGCAATCTCTTAGGACCAATGCCACGATGATGACTAGGGGCTCGCTGTGGCTTTTGAAGTCGCTGCTGTTGCGGGAAACCTGAAGCAGCCGGTCGACGGCTGGGCGTAGATGCCTCGATGGCTAAACCCTTCGGGGCCGGTCTCAGCGGCGGTCCAGGCCTCAACGCGGCCGCAGCGGGTTCGGCGCCCCGGACACACAAAAAAGAGACCCTTCTCTTGGTGCTTACCCGGTCCCCTGCATGGTCGAGTGCCACCTGGGCCCCATCAGGTCACCCGTGGATGGATGGCGGCTGCAAACACAGCACAGCCTCATCCACAGATGGATTCCATCCATGTCGACCCCCGTCACGCTTGTCGCCGGAATACGAGAACTGGGAACTCTCACCATTTTCTCACCCATCCATTCTTTTCCGCTTCTTCCCTCTTCCTTCTTTCACACCCATTCAACCCTTGTTCCTTTATAAAGTCTCTCGCTATTTCATCGCCCACTTCCCGCTCTCGTGACTCTTTTTCAATACTCTCGCTTGTCGCATCCTCTTTTTTTTTTTTTCTTCCCTCTATCGTTTAATATCCATCGCACTAGGTCTGCTACTGACCTCACTCTCGTTACCTGGCGCCCAACGACCGTCACATCAGTTACCTATAGCACCTCTCTTATACCGACCACGCTCGCTCGCCACCCCGTAAACGATATCCTGCCCTGATATTACTGCAAAGTCATCACCGACCCCCAGCAAAACGATTGTGTATCAGTTTTGGACCAGCAGGCAACCCGACGCTTTTACGCGTTTGGCTCTTTTAGCTCGACCTACTGAGTGAGCGCCACATCGAGTCGACAAGACAACCTTTTCGACCACCACCCAAACGGCATTGCCGTCTAATATTTCTCCTCATTCTTCACATCACCAGCAAACATGTACGCCACGCGACTCTTCCAGCTACTCCTGGTAGCTCTCTCCGTCGTCTGTGTCGCCCAGGCAACATGGATCGATGTAAACAAGGTTCATCAAAACGAGCGTCGAATCGTTCGAAGAGCAAGCCCTAGCCAGGCGGTCGAGCCTAGCTCCGCCGTCGAAGAGACCAAGCCCTCCGACACCAAAGGGGAGGATCCCGCTTCTGCCGCTCCCACCGAGGACAACAAGCAGACCTCTGCAGTTGAAACCGCCAAACCCTCTGAGCCTACCAACAACGACTCGAAGCCGTCTGCTACCGAGGCTGATCCTGCTCCTGAAACCTCCGCCGCCGAACCCGAGAAGGAGACCAGCGCTGCTGCCGAACCCACCAACAAGCAGCCCACTTCCAAGCCTGCCGAGAAGACTACCGCCAAGCCTGCAGAGACGGCTGCATCTTCAGCGGGAGCTGACTCCGAGCCCACCGCTTCCCCCTCTGCCACCGAGGACAACAACTCTCCTCAGTCTACTCAGGGCCAGGAAGCTCCTGCGACGACATCCGCCTCCAGCAACAGCGGAAACAAGGGTGAGGACGACACGAGCAGCAGTGACAGCAACGATGGTGGGCCCAGCAAGACTGCGGAGGAGAAGAACACCCGCACCACGGCCAAGCCTGTCACTTCCACTTTTATCGACGTTGTCACCAGGACCAACAGCGATGGCAACCTCGAGACCATGACCACAACCAGCGTGACGACCTCGACTCCCGGCCTTAGCTCGGACGGTAGCGACAGCTCTTCCGGCATGTCGCCCAAGACCCGGAACACCGTGATCGGTGTCGTCGTTGGTATCGGTGGTGCTATTGTCGTCGGCGCTCTTGCTGTTGTTGCCTGGAGGATCTGGGGCCGCAAGAAGCACAATGATGAGGCCGATGGTCTCATGGACTTCAACGAGACCAACAACAGCAGCGGCCACGGAATCAACTCCACCAACGGTGCCTACCACGCCGTCGAGAAGACCGAGCCCGGCAGCATCGGTAGTGCTGGCGGCCCTGGGCGCTCTCCGTTCCAAGCCACCCTCGACAACTACCACCAGCCCACGCAAGTGAACGCCTCATCCAACTTCTGATCAACATCTCGATTAGGGGAGGATTGTCTTTTTTCGCATCTTTACTACAAAAGCCATCATTTCATACCCAATCCAATTTGATGGATATTTGCAAGAGGCAGGGGCGTTACGGGCACGGTAGGGCTTGATCATTGGGGACATATAGAGGAGTTGGACGAATTTGATATCAATACGACATGACAGTTAACGGCTGCAATCGACTGGAGCAGCATATATTTGTCTACCTCCCTGGCCAGTGAGGTCTCAGGACCACGGCCTTTGGGCCCCTTTAGTATTAGGACTTGGTTTCTTGGACAGTATTGGACTTCGTTTCCCTCTGGACCACGACCTCGTCGCGATTATGATCGCATCTTACTTCTTGACACGAATTATTTGGCTCCTTGCTTGGCCGCCCGGTATATTCCAGCGGGTGAACCTGTATCTAGAAACTCATAATAATAAGACCCCAAGCTTGGCTTGGTATGATTCGTCGAATTTGCAGCTCCTTCGTGTGGTTCGGAGTTGCACATCTAAATTAAGACTTGATGCGTGCCCTCTCCTCCAAGCAGTCTACGTCGGCTTGGCGCCCGTGAAGGCTTGGTCGTCTCAGCCCCCCAGGTGATCCTGACAAGCTGAGTCTCAGGTGTATGAATTCCGGCTCGAGGAGAGGGGTTCCCGTCTGCAGCCACTTTTTCATGAACCGCTGAAGATGGTGATGTGTGTAGGGTTCGGGGTAGGTTGGTTCTGTAAGCGCAAATAGCACAGGCTGTCAAGCAACACCCTTGGATATGTATCTCGATTTGGATGGAGGGAGTGGTATGGAGGTTAGTGTAGTCGTAGACCTTCAATTTTTTTCGATGATCATGGTGTTTTATATGTTCATCAAGTGTCCATTCGTTGGCGATTGGGATGTCCGTAGTTGAAGACATGGCCTAACCTAGAGCATCGCCATTAATAAACCCAATCCGCTGGCGCAAAGTACATGACACCACTTCAAGCACCTGTCACAGGCGTCAGAACGCTAGAACCTACGATAACCAAGGGATCGAGAGTAGATGACGGTTCAACTTGCGGTCTGGCTCAGTCTAGTTCGACGAGTTCGAGACTTGAAGGCTTCTAGACCCAAGACAAACCGAAGACTGAATTCCTCGCATGGGCGGAGTGTCTTAGACAGCTGGCTGATGGAGATGCGAGTAAGCCCCAGCAAGGCTCTTGCATCAAACGTGCCGCAGATTCATACGAGATCATCCGCAGACACGCAAGCATTGTGCTCTGCCGTCTCAGAGCGCCCAGTGACGGCATGTATGATGTCCTACACCCCGCCACGCTGCCAATTGTGGACCTGCTCTGGAGCTCACGACAGCTCGGGCACGGCGCACGCGCACAAGGACAGTCCTTGCGTGGGCTCGCCTCCTCCCGTCTTGTTGTTAAAGCCGATGTTGTGCAGCAGGTGAAACTCGAGGTGGACGCAGGAGGATCGAGGCAACAATACATAGAGGGTGTGCAAAAGACATCATCAGCCGTCAACAGAGTTTCCCGTCTCCCAAACCGGGACGCAACGGACGGGAGCTACCGCAACCTTAGTCTACCACGAACCCTACGGCCCTCCTCCACTCGTTGGAGTTCCCAAGTTGGGCTGAACGTTCCTGAGTTGGCATTCGGGGACGGGGCCCGCGTGAAGACGGAGCGGAGCGGAGGGGCCCGCATTAGCTCTACGGCCCCGTCCACCCAAGGTTCCCCGTAAAGGGGCAAGGGGGGCGGCATTTTTGGGTTTCGGGATGGACAGTGAGAAAAAAAAAGAAGGGTATCAACTCGAGCAGACAAAAAAACAAACATATCGTGGTCATGGAGAAGAAGGCTGCTGGGTAGGTAGGTGTGCCTACGGGACGTGAACTGCATCCTCATCCTCATCCTAGACTCCGGGGAAATGGCTCAGAATAGCATCCTGCAATTGGCCTATCCCAGCACCGGCTTGCAGGCATCTGCATCCCTCGAATGATGGGAGAGGGTGGTTGACTACAAAGGGCATAGGCGCCGGTAGACAGAAGAAAAGCCACAGTGATTGCAGACGGGAACATGGATGCCTCGACCTATGGGTTTCTGCATCTATCCTCCACCTCAAACGCAAACGTGGGAAAATGTCCAGGATGAAGAGGCTTTGCCTGCTTAAGGACAGAAAAAAAATAAGAGAGGCCACGCTGTAGCAAATCGGAGAGCAATTAAACTGGCTCAGGCTTTTTTTTTTTCTTCTACCTACCCTTTCTTGCCAGCGAAGCAAAGCACTTGCTGGGTTCTAGCGTGGTGCGGGTCAAGTTTGAAGGGTCTAGAGACATGGCCACTGATTGGGGGTACATGTCTTTGATGCGATGGTAATAATTGAGAAAATGTACCACTCATCAAACAACATGTTCCCTCCTCCACCCTTCACCCCATCTCATCCAAGTCAACCCCTTGGCGAGATTACGCCGGGGCCAATGCGGTATCCTCGAGAGCGGGTCTCATTACAGCAGAGGAGCTCGCTCCTTGGAACAAGCTGGAGGTGATCAACTGGCACTGGAGGAGCACTGCTCGCTGGCTGCTAGCTGTTCCAGTGGCCAACTGTTCACTGTCGGCTCTGTCTTTTCCCCCTGACGCCTGGTCCAATTGCCAGTCCTGGAACCAGTCGTGACCAAACAAAACAAGCCCGCGGCTGTCTAGCCTCGAACCAAGGCCGTGAGGTTCCATCCCGTCCACTGTCAAACGTCCCAACTGAGGTTGGCTGGAGCTCTCATCTCATCTCATCCCATCCCATCCCATCCCCAATTCGCATCGTGCCCCCGTTCCCATGCATGGCGGAATCCACGTTGAGCCCGGATCTACCCAAGAACCGTTCACCTGCGCTAATGGCAAGCCAACGGTCAACGGCCAAGGCCATGGCCATGGCTCTGGGAGCGGGATAGTCGATCCTCATGGAGCCTACGGACCTCTTCCGTCGTGAACTACGGTACCTTATCCCGTCGTTGAGACAACTCGCTGTCATCGACCCCATGATACCCCAGGAGCCAGCGCCTCTACCCTGAATCTCTGACAGCCGTCACTTTTCGGGGTGAGTTCTACTCTATCATGTCTGCCTATCGCGGGCCGCCATACTGTCATTCATTCTTGACGTCTCGTCTACATCTGCCTCCCGATCATCGAGCACATCGCCTTCACCGCCATTGAATCGCCATCATGACACGCATGGGGGTAATCATGTCGAGACTCCTTCGTTTGATGAGGTAGAGAGGAGGAATGAATGCAAGGCGAGGTCGGAGACAACGACAATCATGCCGAGATGACGATACAAAGCAATTTCTACCAGCGGAGCGGCGGAAACAAAAGCAAACCTGTGCTAGCATCTGACCAGTCTACTAGTTTAGGCAAAAGCAACTCTGGTTCTGACGCCGATGGACCAACAACAAGTCGATCGGGAAAACTTCTCGGTATCCGGTACACCGTTCTCGTCTCCTTCATCAACGCCCTCACTCTCTCTACCCTGTCGAGGTGAGGGATGTAGACTTGCCGCCAAGGGATATCTTACATGCTGTCGAAACTCGGCAAAGAAAAAAAAAAGTTATCGATCTAAGCCTGCATGGCACACCAACTGCCTTGCCTTCATCTGCCGAGCCTCTCACGTACGCAGTACCTATACTGCGTAGCGCAACTCACACCCAGTAATTCTAAACCCTACCCTTAGAGCTCTTGTCTTATGCCACTTAGTCCTCGAATCATGTTGCCTCTAGCCTCCCACCCTTCTGGCACGAGAGATCCATTTCGAGGCGCCCGCGCCCCTGTGGTCATGCACAGCCCGCCTACAGCGACCATGCAGATGCCAGTGTCCCGCCAGTCTTTCTGAAAGCAGATGGACTCTTGCATCCCTTGTCTTCATACTTTGTCTGGTCTTTGTCAAGGTGACGACCTTCAATGGCTTCGTCGCCGGCCACCGCCACATGCAGTCATTCAAATTGGGGTCTGAGTCGACGCCGCAGCACCACCCCAAGGCCCATAGCCTGCCTCCTTTAAGCCTGTCGATCCAGATTCGGTCACCTGTGTGCACCGCCTGAGGCGCCATTCCCCAACCCAGCAAAATGCTAGACGCAGGGTCTAGGCTAGATCTCAGTCACAACCCAGCCATCACATCTCATTTCAACAACCTCCTTGTTCCTGAGAATCTTGATCGATGAAACGTCTCATCTCCGCGGCATTGGGGTCTATTCGCCACAGTCTCTGAAACAAACAATAACAATGTATTAATCATAGGCCTGTTAGCCTGGCCCGCGCCGTTTCCGAGCGCCCCAATTTCAAATACCAACACACAGGATCGACCAAGACAAACCAATGCTTGTTGCTTTTCGTGACCAGGACACCGGATAAAGACATATTCGATACCAGAATGCACCAAGGGAACCATGCAAGCCCGAACTTTTGTTTTCTCTCCCAGTACCCCATGCCCTCAGACGCCAATCCATGGACCCCCTTACCTTTTTTTTTTCGACGCGCCCATGTTCCATCCCGTTCGAGTACGGATACCTGAGGTGCAATCGACAAATGTCTCGAATGAGGAGATGTTGGATGTTGCGATCTCCCCTACTGCAAGTCTCCTCCCCGTTGACGTGGGGCGGGCGGATGCCATGCAGATGCAGTTTCAATTGGCCTGAGACCGGAGCGGAAAGAAACCGTTCGGCATAGGCTCAAGATGCCAGATCTTGGGAGCCTCTTGGTTGAAAGCGGCAGACCACTCCTGTCTCAAATCGGCGGGAAGCCCCCAACCAAGGTCATCATCCCGAAGCCTCATGCGCACCAGGTGTCGCCGCTCCCGGGGCGCCTCACCGTTGACAAACCCTTCCCGTCGGTGCAAGACAGCCAGGTTGTTGATGAAGTGAATGTCGCCGGCCTGGGTGCCGATCTCGAGCTGTGTTGCCTTGGCGATGGCCTCGATGGCGTCGAGGGCTTCCATCTGTCGTGGCGTAACGGCCGGGAGGTTCGCTGGGCGTGGGTGGACGGCATTTCCCGTCAGCGCCACTCTGCCAAAGTTCATAATGACTCTTCCCTCGTGATGGAAGAGGACCGGTCTGCACTGGAAACGGGGCCTGTCGCGCCATACCATGTCAGTCTGGGTGTGCTCCCCCACACAAAGCCACCGATCCCGTGTTGGCACTTACATGGCAAACGGCCAGTCAGATCGGGCCAGCGTGCGAATCATGTCGGGACGGCTGGCTGCCAGGACGTTGTAGACGGTGTAGGCCGAAGCAATGATGCATTTGCCTCCCGACGCAGCGGTGCTTCGGGTGAGCCAGCTGACAACGTCGCCGGCTTCCTCATTGTGGAAGGTCCGGAGAGCAAGTTAGCGAGCCATGTCCCCTCCCTGCGCGGACGCGACGATCTGGGGCCGACGGGACTTACAATGGGAGATGTGGAATGACGATGGTGACCGGCCTTGAGCTTGGACGAGTTGTCGGCGACGATATGAACTAACAGGGGCAGTCAGTTTTGGGAAAGGGCCACGAGCAGGCATCAGGGATCAGTGGAGATACAAACCTAGCATGTTGCCTTTTCGGTCCTGTCGACCATGGCGATTCGCAATGTACGACTGGATGCCAAGGTACATGACCGTCAGATCCTCGATTGAGTACTTGAGTGGATCCAGGCCGCGGACAACGCCAAAACCCTTGCCGACATGGACATCTCGGCGAATTTCGTCCAGTCGTGGGCCGAGGGTGGGAAGGGGAAAGTTGTCTCGAGAGACGAGATCTCCGTCCAGGCCCAGCGCTGTTTTTGGGTTAGCATGTTGGGCCTACGACTAACGGAGCGGCTAGCTAGGGCCATGGCCATGCCGTTGGGGAGCCACGAGTCACCAGAGGAACGCACCTTTAAAGACCCGCAGAGCATTCTCAGCTTCCTGCAGATCCGACTCACTCAGAGTGTGGATGTAGTCCGACTCATCCGCAAATTGGTTGCCAGTCCAAGCCATGGCTTCATCGAGAACCCGTGGCCACTCCTCGGGGAGTCCTGCCGGTGCGTCTGCCACGCGATTCGCACAGCCAGCGGCCGCAAAAGATGGCCCAACTACCGGGGCTAAGCCAACGATGGGTCCGGCTATGGAAGATGCCATTGCAATGGTTTTCGGTTGTGAAGGGAGGGGGTTTGCTTCCAAGTCTCAAGTTCCGATACTGAAATGTGTTAGTTTGCCATTCAAGGGCAGACGTGAGGGGGAGTTGAAACCCACAAGACGCAACGAGCGATTGTCTAATGCTGGTGCAAGACAAGTGGTGATGAACGAGTGGATGGGTTGTGTCAGATGTCAGGCGTGAGGTGTTGTTGTTGTTGAAGAGGTGATGGAGAGTGGTAGAAGTGACAAGGGCTGCAACTGTGCGAGACGGCCGGTTTAAATGTCTTGGACAGTGTCTTGAGGCGAGGGAAGGCACAGACGGACAAGCAACAAAAAGGAGAAGGTCCGTTGATGGTATCTCGGTCTGTCCTGGGTTCACTGAGATGACGTTGGAGGCGCAGGTGTTGATGAACCTGGGACGGAGCGAGGCGAGACAATGACGAAGAGGCAGAAGGGGTAGATGAAGTTGAACAAGAGGAGGAAGGCAAGGACGATCAGAGAGAACTAAAGGAGCTAGCCATTGTGGGCAGAAGGAGAGGTAAGTTGAGAGGAGCTCTTGAACTATTATAGTTCCCGAGATGATCCCTCTCACAAGGTTGGGAAGGGACATGAGAGGAAAGGAGAGAATAGATGCTTTGTGCATCAATGCATTCATTCGTCATGTTTCCTTCCTTCTTCCCGCTCTCCCAGACGATGAAAATTTTTCTTCTCTCTCATCTCGTCGTCGTCGTCGACTGCTTGCTTGCACGAATAGACCTTGTCTACCTGGCCAGCTTTGATGCCAGGGACTGACGGGGGTTGAGGACGGATAGCTGCCTCTGAGTGTGCCCAAGTCGCAGATACACAATGCAACCCGCTGGGATACCCACCGACGGGCGAATACCTAGTACCAGACGGGAACCGGGAGAACGCAGATGGAGGGCTTGATTACCTGCCGATTCTGCCGCACGCAAGATGGAACGAACATCTGGTACACGCCCAGTGCATCGATTACGGGAACGGGGGCGGCAGGAGAGAAGGGGAGGGGGAGAAGAGGCAGATTCCTCGACCTCTATCAAGGCCTGGGGAAAGAACCCCCCCTTCCCCGTGGTCAGATCTAAAACAGACGAGGAAGCAAAAGAAAAGTCTCTATGATGAAGCTAAGGGGGGAAGAGTTTTAGAAAAAGAAAGCAAAAAAGAAGAAGAAAGAAGAAAGGAAAAGTAGACCAAGCCTGAAGGGCATTTGCCCATGGATGATCCTGCTTTGCTAACCCAAGCATAGCTTGTCAGTGGCTTGCGTACCTAGCTCTTTCATAGGACATGGCCTTGTACCAACGCGAGCAGCGCTTTTGCCATATTGAGCAAGAATAGGTACTTGGCTGACATGGGTCTTTCGTGGGCCTTGCTCTGGAAACAAACCGTTTCGCACTAAGTCAACTCAACCTTGCTTGGGCTCATTCATGGGTATGTTTGCAGTTTCTGGTTGGCATAAGAAAATACCCAGGCAGGCAGAGGCGTGGATTTAGCGCCGAGTAGATGGAAAGGGACGAGACAAGGAGACAGGGAGGTAGGGAGGGAGGCAGCAGGACGCTTGCATCGCTCATCTCAAATTGCTCCTGGTGTTGCTGCTGTTGCCGCTGCCGCTCACCCACCGCTTCCTCTTGTCACACTGTAACACGGCTTTGTCCAGGTTCCATGTTTGTCCAACAGCTCGGGAGCTCTGTTGTGCAATGGATCTCTTCCTCATGTATGTATGCATGTATGTATGTATCTATCTATGTGAATTTAGATGTCGTTGACCGCGACTAGTGAGCAGCCGCGCAGCGCCTACGTCTGTGCTCTCCGGCAACGTAGCATCCAGACGGTGTCTCGGACGGGACCTGACGGTAACCGTATCTCAACACCGACCGCGCGATTCTGCGCTGCAAACAACACTGTATCGTGACGGCGTCTTCTGCCAGCCAGCCATGCACTTGGGCTTTGCCTCATTTCGTCTGCCCTTCCCTCTCCTTTTCCCTTGCCGTGGGGGGACACGCACGGGACAGCACAGCACAGCAGAGCACAGTGCAAGCGCAATGGTGGACAAGACGATATCATCTATTGGAGGAGGAC
>SSHR01002287.1:0-18132 GCA_006518225.1 Fusarium neocosmosporiellum
GTACGATTATCAATACTCTATTTTTATTGCAGAGCGTTTCACGCTCTTATGAGAAACCAGCAAGAAAACTCCATCGGCATGGGGTATAAAATCACGTATACAACACGACAGTTCTATGGCCCTACCGAATGTAAATTTAACTGGCATTTTTGTTGCTCTCTCTTTCGTTGCCTCCAGACAATCGTTCTCGTCATTCTTCCGCACCCGTAGTGTACAAATGGAGCCCCCGTGTTCAACAGAGGCCGGCGAAAGCAGCATAGAACAAGATCGAGGGCATAAGGTAGGCCACAGAGTCATAGGGCAAATCAACAGAATAGACCCCTTCGCCGTGGCCGGTAAGTGCATTGAATATTTTATCTCCTGCACACCAGGCTCTAGAGGTCCATCGGTTGGCAAGATATGATTTAGATATCCAGTTCGCCATCTTCCTCTCTCTCAGCCATCGTTATTGGTACAGTATCAGACCCAAACTATGTCGCACCTTCGCAAGCAAGCAAACATTCGTAGCAACGCCTGAGGTCGAGGAAGAATATCGCCAACTTTGGGCCCAGAAAGCAACGAGATAAGTAGTGCAATGTTCCCACGACTCCCGGAATCCCATTTCCTGTCGTTTTCCTCTTGACTGGAGTCCGCTGAACCCTCAAAGCCTTGATCATGTCTAAACATGATCAACATCGATACTATTTCATGTTATATTATCGTGCCTACTATCCTGCCTCTAACTCCCGGAATATAGAGGGCCCAAGGATTATATATTGCGCTATCCGACCTTCCTGGTGAACCTGGAACCATGCTCTACTAATATTTCTGCAGAGCACAATCACAAGATGTAGGTTTATTTTGGCTGGCCGGTGGGCTGGAATGACTTAAGACGACAACGGCTCTCAGTTTCTCGAAGACATCAGGTCTCAAATAATAATGTACAACCCAAAATTGAACATTTGGGGGTGAATGTGGAGGAGAGCAAGTGTCCCGGGCGTTGGCACAGTCCAGATGGGCCGGCTTTTCTAAACGACCGGGTTCTATGGCTGCTAGGGGCTGCCCAGCTGCGCGGTTGCTTCTACTCAGCTACACACCAACCGATGGTATTTGTGTTCCTCACCCACTTCAAGCTGATCTCGTTGCTCACCGTCCTGAAGCATATTGGGTCTGACAGAAGGAGTGATGTTTTACACAGACGTCAGCTCGAGACTATGTAACGTGAGGCCAGATACTCCATTGCGGCCTGTTTGGTCAACTGGTAGGTGATTGGGACTTGGGCATCACGTTGAGGGGAAGCGAGGGAGCAACAGACGCGGAAGCGAGGATGGCAAGTCGTCCATCACATGGGCATCTCCTACAGGGCTTGGTACCCCAAGGTCTCCCGGCCCCAAGTCTGGTGCACATTCTCTATGCCTTTTATTAATATCCAAGTAGATGGATAGTGTATGTGCTTATCAGCGATGTGTGCGTGTTGCGAATCGCTAGTTGCTCTTCCGTCAAAGCTATGTAGAAGATACCTACGCCGATCTTTAGAACTATTACGCAAGCAATCAGAAGCATAACTCCCCCCTCCTTTCGCTAGATCTCGCTTTCTTCCTAGATCCCCGCTTTGTCTTTAATATTATAGCCCCGAAGAGGAAATCGCCTTACGCCTGGAAACCCCAGTATCGCTCGCTCGTCTTTTCCTTTTACCAGATAGCCTCAATATCTGCTTATGCTTGGCCGGCAGCTACATCGTCGCACAGTCAAAGTCAATAAGCATAACCGCCCCACGCTCCTCATTCCAGAGCATGTTCCGATGCCGCATGTCGTTATAAGAGATGCCGTGTATGAGAAGAAGCCTCTTCAAGGACTCTTGTTGTTCTTCGGCGTAAACCCCCTCGGGCATTCAGTCCCCTCCCCATAATAATAGTAGAATATAGACAATAAATGCCATCGGGAGCGGGTAAGGTATCTAAAGGTCGATGCTTCCCAGGCAAACAGGAATGACGTGCCCTTATAGCGAGTCTAGTCGCGAGTAGACCTCCAACTCGTGTTCAATGCTTAGCAGGGCGGCTACGAAGGTTCCCTTACCCACAAATATATAACCATGCTTCCGCAATAACAGCTTAAAGAGCTATCCTATTGCCCCATACTTGCCATCCACAGGCTAGCAGTAGTAGTACCGATAACACGGCTTAGCTATCTGATCGTTTAAGAGCTATATAAACTCGGAGATATCGATATAGTAGTAAGAGCCCCCTTCTAGAGAACGATAAAGAGCCACGTTAGGATAATTCTCGTCGAGTAGACCCCGTCTTTTAAGACCCAAGAGATAGACTTATATATAATACCGCTAAGCATTAAGGTCAAACGAAGATCCGTCGGTATTCGCAGAATATCTACTATCTAAGGTCCCTTTCTTTCGTTTTTTTTAAACCGCTAAGTGCCACCGTTATTAATAGCTAGATGCCTATATCGTTACTATAGTGGTCCTCATCACTATTAATATCGCCGGAGCCATAGCCTACTTCCACGAGCTCTATATCCTTGTATGATGACCTCGTAAGCTGAAGGGGCAGGGACTAAGAGGGATCGTTTCTAGAAGATAGGGACGATACAACATATGATATAGTTGACGGTGCCTTAGGCGATAATGATAGGGGATCTGCGGTTAGCTTACGCATTTTAGGATATAGGTTAGGCCACTATTGGAGCCTAACCTACTCCCATCGAAGCCACTCCTTAGTCTTTCCAGGCTCTAAGAAGCTCTATAGACAAAAGGCTAACAGCTACGCAACTCCTATGAAGAATGGGTCCATTGTCTCGCCCTTAATATCCTTTTCTAGCTACACTATATAATAATATAGCACCTAGGCATCTTCATTAATCTATAGAAAGATAATAGATTTACCTAAAGTGAGATACCCAAAGGTGCTTCGGCAGTAAACTATATAGTAGATCTAGGCCAACGCTTTGGCGACCTTTTCTTCTATCCGGTTATTATCATGGTCATCCCCGGTGGATAACTTATGGCTTGAGATACTCGAGGGTACTTAGCCAAACAAATCCTCCTTCTGCAGTGCAGCTTCGAAGTCTTAGGCGCCAATCTTATATGCTGCTTTATACTCAATGAGGAAAACCATCTACTCTTCTCCCAGGCCTTTATGGGGGGCTGGCTCATTGCCCGTAATGGAGCGGGTACACCATCTATCTGGGAATTCCAACCTCGGCTTCTTCTTGGGCCTGGATTGCCCTCGGCGTTTTTGGGTAGTTTGAGCAATACGCCCACTATCCTCATTGTCATTCGGCTCTTTCAGGATGGGTAATTGGTTCTTAAATCCGACTATGGCGCACTCAAGATCTTGGGTCATTGGATGGGATTGACACCGCGGGCCAAAGACCTTATACAGTTTCCGAGCTGGTTCCTCCAGGGCTATGCGCAAGAACACATTGAGATCTGCCTCGCTGGCGACGTTTGCGTCGTCGGCCGTCTCTGAAATCTCCTGAATATACGATAGAGATAATAGCAGCTAAGTATCGTTGAGGACCTCGCGGATAATGTTGTAATGTGTCCGCTGCGAGCGGAGGAAGTCCTCCCATGGTCGTAGCTTTAGTGGGTAGTATTTAGCGTCGATGCCTATCGTGCTCTTGCTGGATTCCGTCAGAAGCAAGGTATCGCTGATCTGCAGAGATTTAAAGAGGTATTCATGGCAGTATCTAAGGTATTCTTCGAGGGTCATGCGCTGATGTGGACGGAAGGCTGCCTGGCTCTCAGCAAGTTCCTTCTTGAACTTTTGCACTTCATCGCTTTCGGACATGGCTGCTAATTATGATCTTATCCTTTTGATAGCGAAACTAGTAGAGGCGCCTCAATGACGCTGGCATTGCATTATAACAAAGGTGGTATTAATGGAAACAAGATTACAATTGACGTTCTCGGTTTCAAGTGGAGTTGGGCAGAAATCACGGCGGAACTGTTATTCCGGACACCATGTGCCAACGATGGCCTGATGAGGTCTGACTAATCACTGGCGCGCTTTGTTGTTACCCTGGACAAAAAAGCGACCATGACGTCTGGATATGGCTTTATTCTTACTCTAATAATCCGCTAATTTACGGATTAAATCACTATCGTAAGCAAAGTCTATGCTATTGAAGTACGCAATGTTAACTTTGATCCTTGCGCTATTCCCAGTCTCAAGATATATATGGCGGTTGATATTCGTGAAACAAACTTGAAGAAATTCATCTGAGATCTCCTATGGTGTCACCAGACCCGAAAACGCCCCGTCATGAAACGTCTTCTCACTGCAATAAACCTAAACATCAATGCTCGCAGTAACGCTTCTAGATATTGTAAGGCTATTGTATGTTGCCGATGGATGGCTATGGCCGACTTCGTGGATTTCCTGATATCGTTTGTTAGACAGTTTTGGGCAATATTGTAAGATTTGGAGGGTTATCAACATTTGACGCGTAAAACTCATGCGACTGCGTAAACCCTATGTGCATATTGCTCAACATGGCAGTTATTTGCCACACTTCTGGACTTAATGTCTTGTTTTTCCCCTTTTCCTAACTTCATCTATAGATATTGGGCAAAACGGACACTCTGGTACTGAGGGTCAGCATTAACCACCAACTGCCAACATCTCGGAGACCGTGTTTTTGTTATTGGTATCAATATGGTTCTGGATGATCTGACGTGAGCCGATTTGAGGTCAAGTAAAGTTTAAGAATCGGCTACTTCTTAAGTTGCCCTCCATCTTGTCCTTTACTGACTTAGATGAGTCTACTAAGTTTTCTCCTGGCTATTTGGGACGTGGAGAAAATAACTCCTTCCTTTGCGAACAGTGTTGTAGTACAGACGACCATAGCTATAGAGGTTGATCGTCCATAGGACAGTTACATTACCCGTCCAATCCAACCCCCAGAAGGGCGACACTTGCTAGAGGACGTTTCAGAATTTACATATCCGTCATAAAGACAGATGTCTGGAATATCGAACTATATATTCCCGACCCCAGTGTATTGCAGCACTCATGATTGTGGCTGTTGAGAAACACCGGCGCTCATGTTCTCTGTACTGGGTCTCGAGGACGAACCGTTGAGAAAGGGATAGCCTAGAGGTCATATTTATAACCTCAAACTCCAATGGACCATCAGTGGCTCGATTAGGGCCACAGGGCTGAGCATTCCAAGGTCTTGCATGCGCGACGAAAGCCCTTGAGTGAGCTTGCCAGTTGACCCCCCATGATGCCAATAATAGCGATTCTACAAACAAAACGCGGTTCTTTTTTTAAGCTCGGCTCGATTTGCTCACTCAAATTTTCAATTCTTTACATAGTGATATTTGCTAAATATGTAGGAAGGGAATTGTCTTGTCATTTTTTAGCATAACCGGATTCCGCTAGGGGTGACATCGTATAGATGAAAAGGGGGCAAGTACTTCCAGCGCGCAATGATGATGGATGAAAAGCCCTGAGGCTTAGCGACGGGACGATACTCAAGGAGCTTTGAGTCAGTCAAGATCGTCGGCAACACCCGGGTTGAAGGAGGACCAACACCGCGCACATGGCATCAGGGTGTTTCCGGCATCTGCTAGCACCGTCAAACGGGCTACTGCTGCAATTGGCATTTATAGAATAAAACCGGTGCCGTGCTAGAGCCCTCATGCGACGAGTTACGAACCGGTCCCGTCGGCGAGAAAAAAATCCGAGCAAGTCCCAGTGATAGCACCTCGAGGGTATGCTCCCCATAACTTATGTGCATCTGGGTTAATGGGTTGTTACCTGCGGACTTTTCGCTCAACTATTGAAGGCAGCTTTCCCTGAGTGTCGACTGACACTCTAAGTGCCCTCGGAAACATGAGCCCGGGGTCTGGGCTGACGATATCATATGTGGGTGATTTTAATAGGCTCATGGTGAGCAGAGACAGACTACCGGGTATCAAGCCAACTCTATGAATTGTCAAAACCCCGCCAGGCTGGTATAAAAAATCCAAGAACTCGAGATGTCACATCGTATGACCAAGGCAGCTCTGACACACGGGCTATCTGACCAAGAAGGAAGGCTTCGTCACAGGCTTCGTCNNCCCTCGTCAACTGTGATACGAGAGGACGTATTGAGGATAATGGAAGCGTGCCTGATGATGGCTAAGGTTCGCGTCACCAGCATGCCAAAGTAGTGGCTATTAGTGCACAATGTGGGACAGCTGGACTCGGGTGTCAGGGCTACGTCATGGAGCAGAATTTGGGTATGAATAGCTTTCTCACCTTAGACTGTCTCAACTAATACATGCATGCATTGACAAAAGTCTGAGACGGTAGGGATATCTTATCGGGAAGAGGGAAAACCTGGAGAGATGGCACAGGTGGGCATAAGGGTGATACGATCAGCACGCCGCATGATTCCATCAGTAGGGCCAGTCAAAGCGTCCAGGTCCGCTGCACCGCTGACCAAAAGAGAACGCGCCCACCACATTGGCATCAGGTACCTTACTCCGTACTCCGTACCGCAACACAAGGTAGTGATCCAATCAAGCTGTGGCCTTGGTCTCTGACCGGGCAGGGCATGGACCCAGCCCCTCGTGGGTCTACCTTATGATTGGTCACAGCCACGAATCCCCTTGTTTTATTTTTCCCGCAAGCGAGCCGGGGAGGAATTCTTCCCTGCCCTTGATCTCTCTCCCTCGCTCGGTCATGCTTAAAGGTCTCATCTCCCTCTTCTTCCCTTTCTCTCTTCTTTTTTCTTCCCTCGTCCGACCTGATCGTCTTGTTTAACCTCTTCTACATGATGCATCAGTTTGCCTTGCTCAAGTGAACAAGGCCTCGCGAGTCACGATGTGATATTCGTGTCTTCCCTGTCCGTATTCCTTTTATTTCCTTTCTTCGTCGTTCCCGCCCGTGGCCTTCACTGCTTCGTGATGGATGCTATGCCATGCTGTAGGCAATTCATCCATCTATTCATCCCATCCACCATACCGCCTCTGGGTCATTGACAATAGCAGATGAACTCGCTCTTTCGATGCAAACCATTGCGATACGGCCTCGACGACGATGGAAGCGACGACGCCACACGGCACCTTGCATGCTCATGTTGTTTGCCAACTCGACAACGACGAACACGGCGACCGTGCCCCTTGACGACGCATTGCCCACGAACGCGACGAGACGCGCCTTTGCACACGCCGGCTAAGCAAACACAAGTTGTGAATTGGCCCGTGGAAATTTATGCAAATAATGCTATGCTGCCTTGACACGCTTGACGCGTCTTTTCGCGCGTTCATGTCAACCTAACTCTCAGCCTGGCAATTCAGCCGCGGTCTCGTTGTGCTCGTTGTCGCAACCACCAGGATCGACCCCGTTTCCAGCATTTATTTCTTCACCTTCAAGCAAATAGACAGACGACCGATTTGAGACTCCTTTCTACCCACGTCGCATTGGTTCTTGCGAGAAGATGCCCCGGAAGCGCCGCAATCGTCAGAGGGGTGGTTCGATGCCTCCTACGTCCCAGGCGCGGCCCATTGAAGCCAGAAGCCTGATGGTTAGCCTCAGAGTCCGCCCGGCTGCCCTGGCAGCTGTTCTGAATGTTCCGGATCCTACGTCCATCCGCGTAAACGTAGGCGTGCTTGCGTCTGTCGTTCCGCAAGAGAGCGCGGCTCCAACCCCGGATGCGCAGAGCCTGCGCATCGCACACGAATCCCTCCGAAAGGAGATGGCCAAGCTCCACCTTGAGTATCTGAACGACTCGTTAGAGCAGCTGGAGACCGACCTGGCGAGCCTGACTCGCAATCGCGACGAGGCCGTGGACCAGGCCAAGAATTCCCAGGCCGCTTACGACTGGCACCACACCGAACTTGGCACTGCCGTCGACAGAGCCTTCGAGGCTCAGATCTCGACCCTCAAACATCAGCCCAACGACGATTTCTCAGTGACTAGCACCAAGACAAGCATTGCCAACTCGCTGAAGTCGGTCCACGTCTGGGGACACGAGGTGCGCAAGGCTGCACAAAATGTGGCGACTGCGAAGACTGGGATTACCATTGTCTCGAAGCAGATGGAGGAACGCCAGAAACTGAGAGACGATATGTTGAAATCGTTCTGATGCGACATGGAGACCAGGCGTTTTACTGTACGACAATGGGTATGGAGTCTTAAGAGGAGCCGGGAGGAGTACTGGGCGCGACGTGATGGGAAGGATTAAACTGGATCTTGGATTTGCCTTAATAAAAGCTAGATTGTCTTGTAAACCCACGTCATGACTACCACGTCTTAGTGATGCACATAAACAACAGCAGGTATAGCTGACGGAGTAGTCGAAGACAGGGAACATGTTTCCGACGAACTCCTTTAGGTTGTACGCCACGACAGAGTAACGGTTAGTCGAAAGTCATGGTCCTGGGTACCAAGTGTATCGGGCCCCCAGTCGGCGACACGGGGAAAGTTTTGAGTTGTGGCGTTGTATACCAAACGGCTGTCCCTGGGGGTTGCATGGGGCATCCGAAGGGTTTCGGCTCCTTACTCACCGCTGGGTCAGGGGCCACGGTTGACTGTAGGTATAGTAAAGTGCGCAATATCGACAATGTTCCATTTCCCTATAGAGTGTTGATATTGTGTTATTTGTTATAGTTGAAGCCCGGCCCTTGATGGGATAACTGAGCCACTAGATAGTCCCATTTCCCAACGACTTCAACACACCTCGGCGGCTGGAAGCTGGCATTTATTCCCTTGGGACCGGCAGGATGGAGTTTTCGTCCCATGATGATACGACCCCACAACCCGGACACCTGGAAAGATGGGAGTGGCGGCTTAGTGAGGTGGCCGTGTAGTGACAGGAAGAACAGAGCGGCAGAAGGAGGGATAAGAAAGCATTGGTTGCTACAGTCTGGACTACACTATCGGCCTCACCTAGTTCATCTTTGCCAGTCTCATCCGTTTACCCGCCCAAGTGCATACCGCCAGCAATAAATAACACACGGCTCAGAGTCACTGTCCTTCAAGGGCCTACCTTGTACCGTCCAAGAGGTGTAAGATTAGATCGACCAGGCCACGGTTTCCTAGGTAGCCAAAGATATAAGCTGCGTAAAGGCGTTGTTTCCCCACTCGCATACAGGCCAGCAGGCGATGGTTTGCCTGAAAGCATGAGGTTTTTGCCAACTCATGGGATAGGCAGTTATTGCACCTTCTGTAATTACTACCCGTTGACTCAGGTGGGGCCAAAGCCCCGGCGAGCCAACCTAGCCAGCTAGGTTGGCCCCAAAAATCCGTGACAAGCCTAAAAATCCGTGACATCGGCGGGGCCTGATTTTGGCTATGTTTGGCCGCCTTCTTCATCTTGTGACTTTCTCACGCTGTCGGAAGTGATTTTCTAGCCCCCAATCGAGGGAAAGAGAGGTCTCTCGTGATGCCGGAAGGGAGGACTTTTCAATTGACATCCATTTAAGCTAAAGAAGCTGCCGCTAGGGCACCCAGGCCCGCCTGCTCTGCCTGACGGTGCCCCATACAAAATTGGCTGCACCAGCGTCCCCCAAGGCTCTCGCCATGGCTTCTTATGCGGCCTCGTCTTGCCGGATCATATCATCGATCCTCCACCCGCGAGTTATGTATTGTTAAGGCTAATGACGAGCAGGGCACGGCGTGAGGGGGGCTTCCGGCCATGGGGATAACTCGTATAAGGGCGTATAGGGCGGCGAAGAGCGCTTATAAGGCGGCGTTACTCGGTCATCGTAAAGTTAGGGTATCTCGATTAGTAGAAGGTCATCTTGCTCTTCTTTTTCGTCTCTTTCTTCATCGCTAGGGTACCCGGCGAGGTTAAACTCGATGGTATTATCGCAATGTGCGAGGGCGGTCTAGTCTATGGCGTTAAGCGGCTTGGGGGCATAATTTACTTGCCGGATCGACTTGATGACTTCTTATGGTAACTATATATTTATTATAAAGCTATTAGTCTTCTCGTTAAGTGCCTAGGTTAACTCTGATCATTATATATCTAAAGAAAGATACTCCTTATCTTTCCCTATGTATTTAAGCTATTTCTTGAATTATAGCTTCTTTATGACGCTACTAATGATGACTTCCTTATTCTCTCGCCAGTTTACCTTAAGCCTTTTAAGCTCACGTAGCGCCATAGAGCGCATAGAATATATCTCTCGCTTACATTGCTTTTCCTTCTCGTTAGCGAGGTGGCTTACCTCCTGGTTATGTAGCTCTTGGAGGCTTATATTGTGAGAGAAGTTACTTACTGGCTTGTGTTACGGCTTGGTTACCCGAACAGCGCTATAAGCCCCTATAGGCAGTTGAAGCACCTTCTGTAATTGCTACAATAGCGATTATGGCCCAATCTTTTGCCCTGTGGCGCAGCGGTTAAGGTGCCCGCAGCTGTGACGGTTCGTCACACCTTGCCTCCTTATCCCTTTTCTTCTCGTGATAGCGCTTCTCGATATGCTTTCTATAGTTATCTATATATATTATAACCATATCTTCAAGCAAAGCAGCTTCTATAATAACTTTGCTAACATCATGAAGGCCAATGCGGCTCAGAGAGGAAAAGAGATTATAATACTTCTCTAAGATGTGCTTTATGGTATTAGAGGCATATTAAAAGCGTGTTTCTAGAGGTAAAAGCGAGGCGAAGGTAGGGCTAATCGCCTACTTCGCTTTGAGCTGCTTCTTAGTAAGAAAGGCGACTCCGAGGTCCGGGTTAGGTGGGTAGATACCTAACTTTTTAAAGCCTAAGATAATATTCTTAGGGGTAAATATGGTATTAATGATTTCCTTTTTAACGCCGCGGTTAAAAGGTATTCTTCTTATAAGAGATGGCTTTCCTTACCTATAGGCTATTTACGAAGTTAAGGCGTAAGAAAGAGATATTCCCCTTATATAGGGCGAGGTAGAGAATCTTTTAATATATATTCTTTATCGGCTAGAAGACCCCTATATCTATTAGCTATAGAAAGTAGATAGAATAAGGAGGCAAAGAGATAGCGAAGATTCCGAATTTTATATAATATTCTTTAAAAAGAAGGGTATTATACCTAGTAAATCTATCTAAGATAAGAAGTTAAAAAGCCCTATTAGTATTATTATAAGAGACCGGCGGAAGATTATATTATATATACTTCCTTATAGGATCTCATAGAAACTCATTATAGCCAAACCACTCTTTAAATCATAGCCCGCGCCGCTTTATCGTCGCTAACTTCTCCTAGGAGTGCCGGTTAAAGTCTTATGCCTACTCTAATATAATCTCGCTGTTGGAAAAGGCAGATTCTAACTTCGCGAACCTTATATTCGGGTTAGCATCGACATAGGCGTAATCTAGCATCGGGAACATCTTGAAAATAACCCAGGGGGGGGTTATGTCGCCCGTAGCGCTGCCTATACCGATAAGGGTAGAGGTCTCGCGGTTTAATGGGTCGAGCACTTAGGCACGAGTCTTCCTCTTCGTGCATACGACGAGGCATTATACCCGCTCACGTAAGCAACCGACTCTAATCCCGGCTTAGTCTGCATTCTAGCACTTAGAAGCGCCGATCCGGAAGGTCCTAATAGTCTTAGTAAGTTATTGGAACCAATATTTGAGGTCGGTGGTGCCTCTAGCTTCCTATAACTCACGGGACTTCTTAACGGCCTTAAGGAAGGTCTTCTCTAGTTTAGGATAATCCTTATAGAAGCGGGTATACCAGGAATGACCGACTGGCTTCGCTTCTAGGTCTTAATAGCGCCGAAGATTATTAGCAGCGTCCTTAATCTCGGGTTTAGAAGCTAGAAAGCTAGACTTTTCCATCTATATAACGAAAGCAACGATAGTATTATCCTCTTCGTCGGTCAGAGATCGCGGTCGCCCCCGCGGCCTTATAGAATCCGGGTCTTTGAGCTTCTTTATAAGCCATTCAACTGCGCCACGATTAGCGCCTTTATACTTATTGGCGGCAGCCCTGATAGAGAGTGGCTTTGAGATGCGGGAGGAATAAGCAGAGGAGGAAGAGGCGCGCTGAGGCCGGCTTGCAAGGGCGTGACCGGCCCGTGACCGTATCACTTCCCTTGCGGCCCTGAGATTCGGGTTGACCGTCATAATGAAGATGGACGTAAAGTCACTGGATCACACGTATTGTGTCTCTGTTTTGGCGTTTTTTGGTAGGAAATGCATGTAAATTTGGACGCGGTACAATAAGGGGTTATCACGGATTTTTAGGCTTGTCACGGATTTTTGGGGCCAACCTAGCTGNNTACAATAGCGATTATGGCCCAATCTTTTGCCCCGTGGCGCAGCGGCTAATGTGCCCGCAACTGTAATTACCGTAACAGCTCACAGGTCCCTGGGTCACTATTGAAACTGCAACTGCCAACCAATTTTGCCACGAGTGTACAAAGCATTTTTCTTATTTTCTAATCCCTCGTTTCACCCGGACCTGGTCAAGTTTCAACCTAAAATGATAAGATCCTAAAAGGCTTCCTACTCCTCCAATATTGCCTTAAAAATCTCTGCGGGCGCATTTTTCGGTGCAGCTAACCAGAGGACCTCCTCGCGCGTCGTGGAAGCTGTGCATTTCCCCTCCCACCCCGCCTCCGGAGGATGTTTGATCGATAGAATCACGCTCTTTGACTCTTAGGTCTGGCTGCCATGTGGTTGATAATAGAGCCTTGATCGCCTAGTGCGTCCTAGGATGATACGCGGGGCAATCTGGACGCATGTTCGCAGTGGTTGTTGAGATCTGTACGATATATTGAATGCCTGCTTTAAGAGCAGCTAGGTGGAATGCTGATTCTTTGGCGAACTGATTCGGATGAAGGCCATCACAATATTGTGTTGACGGAGCTAATCTTAGTTGATCTCGACCCAGTTCTATTCCATAACTTCGACGTTAGGTAGCTTAGCGAGCTTCTATGCTGCAGCTCCGCTCGAGGAACGTGTAAGAGCTAAGATCCTGTAACCAGAAAAGTGGTTTTAGTCTTCAGAAGCTCTAATAAGGTCCCGATAATGCCTCGTCCGGTATTGCTAGTGGCGCCGACGATAAGGGTAATAAGAGCCATGGTTGGAATTAATTCGATGCAAAGTACTAATGTAGGATTAAAGTGGTCTAGGTAAAACAAGTTTAACTAAAGGGTAACTTATTACTACTTATGCGAGCACTACCATTAGGCTGGTTATTAATCTTGCCCGAGTATGAGCGGAGGAATCATACCACCAAATGCCTAATGTGTAGGTATATTTCCATGGATACAATAATCAAAGGGGCATAATATTATATATAAAACCAGTCGAAAGACTTTATCTAAGAGGCGATTACAAATAATATATCTACATCAAGTTTGGTGTCCCGCTTTGGATTTTGCGAGGCCCCCCCCCCGAGCCTTTCCCAGCGAGGCTGTAAGACCTGTGTTTCTGCTCTATTCTCAAATCTATTGCATGTTCTACGGGATGAAGGCCGATGATGCCCCTTCCACTTCATTTGCAAAAATTCAAACTCTTTTGTCAGTCCCTCCCCTTATTGTTTATTTTCTCATATATAACATAGCTTGTCAAATCAGGTAGAATATATGAGCTGCGTTTCTATAAAGGCGCCTCGTCGCGTCACGGCGAATAAGTCATGTCAAACCAGAACATGGCATGTATTAATTGCATCAACTTCTTGATCCAGCATATCCAGCACATCGTCTAGGGGCAACTCCTCCCGTCCTGGATCAGCTGATACCAGCTGTTGGAAAAGCTATATCAGCCCGAAGCCTGTCCCTCGAGTTGCTCCACACACTCTATGCCCTTTAACTAGTCTACCTTGTGCTTTCTATACTGCTCGACTGTCGGCCTCAATGCAGTCTCTGAAAGGAATCTTGATGACGAAACTCACAAACGAAAGCTGCACAGCGTCGCAATAGCATGTCGCTGTCGCTTCTTCCTTGGTTGACCAGCCATCCTGTGCAAGGCCGGCCCGGGGGAAGAATGACCCTATCTCGTTATTTACTTCCTCAGACATGCTGGTGGGATGTACGGGGGTGATGGGTAGGCTGAAGAGAGAGGCAATTTCTTACACCGTCGTCAACACAAGGATTAAAACCTTTCCTAGGATAGGTCGTGGTTTCCTAAAGTCCATGGGAAGCCAAATTCACTGTTCTCTCAGCCGTAATCCCATTCTATATATTTATACACCTACGGACGGCAATAGGCAGTTTGTTCGCCTCCTTTCATATTGCAGGCGTAACTCCGCCGCTCCGCAACTCCGTACCCACGAAAGACGTCAATATGGCAATAAGAATGCTTCCAATGGTATAAATCTAACCTATCTTACGTTACCTAGGCAAGGATGGATTATCGATTAATTATTTAAGAGTAAAAATAAATATTAAGTAGCCCGGGCTTTATTATATAAAGTATGTCACCGGATATCGGTAGGAATAGTAATCAATAACGTTAACCACATAGGTAGGCAAATAGTCAGCTAGAAATTCCGCGGAAAATCGATATTAAGGTTAGAGCATCTCGGAAAACTACTCGGAAGGAAAGGGCAGTAAGAAGTGGCGAGCGTAAAAGCAATTTCGATCTAGTTAGACCAACACCTCCTTCAACTGTGCTGTCGAAAATCTTTCTCCATCCAACCGCATTCAGGAACCATACAAGATACGCATTGGCTCCTTCCCAAATGTGCTCTCCCTGGCCGAGGGCTGGCTTCTTCCTCAAGACCTGCTGCACCACCAGCCGTGTAAAATCTTGGGGTTCATACCGTCTCGCAGGTGAACCCTGGATCTTTCCTTGAGGCCTGATTTAGCATTAATGAAAAGGCTATCGGGAGCGAATCGCACTTTGTCGGGCGACGTGAGCTTCGTTGATACCATTCCCATGAACAGAGTGACCACCTTGATGCCCAGAGGGGCTAGTTCGATCCGCAGGGTGTCGGAATAGGACGACATGGCCGCCTTGGAGGTGTTGTACTGGGCAACAAACACATAAGGGAGTCGGACTACGACCGATGCAGTATTGATTATGGTTGGCGGTGCACTCGAGTCGGTCATGGGGTAAAAAGACAAGACGGCGCTGGCTGCTATCTTTGGAAGGTAGATGTCCTGAATATTCTGCACTTTGATCCCGGCGTGAGCGATTTAAAGCGCATAGAAAGCACTCAAGGTATCTCACAGGGTCAAAGAGGTCTATCCTATGCGGCCTCATGCGTTCGTTATCTCAAGGTTGGTATTGCGTGGTGGAAGTTACAAAAGATCCCGCTGAGTTGCCAGTTTCAGAATATTGGGCCAAGGTGATTAACGGCGCATAGACGGATTAAAGTAATGCGCCCCGCCTAGAGTAGCAGTGCAGAAGCGCCTTAACTCTTGGTGATAGGGCGCCCGGGTTTATCTAATTCCCGAAGTTCTCTACGGGGGCAACATGCTTGATACGTTGTCAAAGACAGTGAAATAACAAGTGAGAAATACACCCAGCAGTGATATTTTCCTTCTCTTCCTGCGTTTTTCTCATCAATGTCCTGTTCCTAATGATTGCCGGATCCCTCGATCATCCGCACATCTCCACATTCTTAATGGCCGACGTAGTTATCGACTTGCCCCATCGGGATGTTGATCCTTGCTGCCAAGCGCCATATATGCCGATCACTTGCACGGGATGGCATGCTTTTTCCAAATGCCGAACTAGACAACGGAACAACGGAGCTCAGTACCAGAAAGGCAGGTACACCTATTTGCATGCTTTCAAGATATCACCAAGCAAGCTTATCGCGGAATAACAACCAGAGAGGCAGGTATGGAATTGGACATGGTTGGGACGAAGCATCAAGAGGTTCATCTTCACATATAAGAGGATGAAGAATCACCATTCTAACAGTCCTTCAACTCCAACAACAATCTCTCTTCACTTCTCAACTCTCTACTCTTGGAACCCTCTGCCTGCTCCTCACCATGGTCAAGTTCGCTGCCATCGTCGCACTCGTTGCTCCTTTTGTTGCCGCTCGGCCTCAAGAGACTCCCAACATCGTTGGCGGAACGTCTGCCAATGCTGGTGACTTTCCCTTCATCGTCAGCATCTCTTACAACGGCGGCCATTGGTGCGGAGGAACCCTTCTCAACGCCAACACCGTCATGACGGCTGCTCACTGCACTTCTGGCCGCGCTGCCAGCGCCTTCCAGGTCCGTGCTGGAAGTCTGGTATGTTCTCTGAAACTTGAAGAATCTAACACATGTCCAACTTACTATTAACAGAACCGCAACTCGGGTGGTGTTACCTCTGCCGTTTCCTCCATCAGGATCCATCCCAGCTTCAGTGGCTCGACGTTGGACAACGATGTTTCCATCTTAAAGCTATCTAGTCCCATCTCGACTAGCTCCGCTATCTCGTATGGTCGCCTGGCTGCTTCGGGCTCCGACCCTGCTGCCGGCTCTTCTGCCACAGTTGCAGGCTGGTGAGTAGATCTAAACATGTCATCGGTTCAGGACTTACCTGGAATATAGGGGTGCCACTTTTGAGGGCTCTTCAAGCTCACCCGTCGCTTTGAGGAAGGTTACTATTCCTATTGTCTCTCGCGCCACTTGCCGATCCCAGTATGGCACTTCTGCCATTACCACCAACATGTTCTGCGCTGGCCTTGCTGAGGGCGGTAAGGACTCTTGTCAGGGCGACAGCGGTGGTCCCATCGTCGACACTTCCAACACTGTCATTGGCATTGTTTCTTGGGGCGAGGGTTGTGCTCAGCCCAACTACTCTGGTGTCTATGCCCGAGTTGGCACCCTCCGCTCTTACATTGACGGCCAGCTTTAAATTCCTCGCTCGAGCGGTTTACACATTTTGGCCTAGGTACTTTGCTTGTCAGAGAGTTTAGTGGAAATGGTGACGGAAGATGGAGTAGGAGTGCTGAGAGTGTTCGAGAGTTAGTTGATAGTCAAGATCCAAGTCCCGGTTAGCCATGCACCAGCAACTCGAGCGACTAGATTCTCAATAAACTTATTAGTGGAAGATTTCTTCTCAAATACCATAATTACCGGTGTCGTGATAGGTAGAATTACACCTGAAAAAGGTTTGTGCAATCCTTCTTCCATATCGCGAACTCATCTAATGGTACAAGAGACACCATTCTCCAGTCCGCTTCCATGTAGGTGACCCCACATGTATGAAAAGGAAGAACAATAAGGATAATTGATCAAGCATCTTCAGGTCAATCTTATCCACTATTCTATGAATCTTGGGACATCAAATCATATAAGGACAACGAGTAATATCAAGCAGGTATGTTTACATGACGAGCTATTACCGAATCCATTGCATTGATCAGAGAATTGATGTTTCCAACTACGGCGTGACTGCTTATTGTTTGTATCTTTTCACTATTCCTCTGGCAGATCTTCCACAACCAGGCCTTTGATTTCTTTCAGCTTCTCGATGGCCTGTAGGGTCATAGGTCTGAATCCAAATCGTGTCAGCACTGGCTCTTGGTACTGAAAATTCTAGCACCTACGGGGGATAACATGTAGGGATCATGGTGCGAGTGCTCTTCCAATGTTTTGCGCCCGTGTCTTCTGTGACGATGCTAGATTGAGAAATTAGCCTAACTATCAGATGTCACGAATATCGCATATCCTACTCGTTCACCGTATGAATAGATTGTTGGTAATCGGCCATCAGCTCAAATGTATAAGTGATTGACTTGAAATCCTTTTGTCAGCAAACCCTCAACATCGGATTTCTGCTTGTGTAGAGTCCTTTTACCTTTCGGTTGGCCATAATCGATAAAGCTGCTGGGACTAGAACAAGTGAGGCACAAGCCGCGGTAGTGATGGACACTATGGAAGATATCGAGAAAAGATGCATTGGTATTTGCCAGCCTCGATTTGAAACTTTCAGAAGTAGGCGTAATATGGTGTCTATTTAAGTAGCATTTTAACCTTTGACTATCTTCGGGACGTCATCGAATGTGGAAGGTAGATGTGCTTATGACAGGGGTCAGACGTCTGAACAAAAGATCCCTGTCTTGACTCACTCAGGTCTTGGCTGTGAGGCTGTGAGGGGAAAGCTTATTGGCGATTAGGGTGCCTCACTTACTTGACCTAGTTGATAAAGAAGAGGTGTCGGAAAGGGCACCCTGCGCCGAGGCATCGGAGATACCGCGCCGAAGGCTCTAAGAGAGGACCCATATGTTACGTGCCCGAATAAGGAAATACCTCTGTTGGCCCT
>SSHR01002290.1:0-20915 GCA_006518225.1 Fusarium neocosmosporiellum
AAGTAATTGACTGGCCTCCGTGCAGCCCCGATCTTAACCCCATAGAAAACCTATGGGGAATCCTCAAAGAGAGGATTTGCAATTGATATCCAGAGCTCACATATATGCCAAAGACCGAGCAGGCAAAGCAGGCTCTTATTAAAGCCGCGATCGAGCTATGGCAAGAGATTGAGCCCGAGGTCATTGACAACTTGGTTTACTCAATGAAGCGAAGAATGCAGGCTGTCGTACGCGCCCACGGCTGGTATACTAAATATTAGATATGCCAAAGGATATAGCTCTCAATTCTCTACAGATTGATATATAATATAATGCAATTGACCTTTCTTCGGCTGCGCAATAAGTAATTAAAAATAAGGCCTTATTTGGTGGTGGTACTGATACACCGGGTTAACCCGGAATGTGTCGTTACTTTTTGAGACCCACTGTAGGTTTCTCAGTGGATAAGATGGGGAATGAATGAGACATGAACAGATATAATCACCTTTATTTTACTAGATTTAATACACTTTCCTTGCGGATTTCATTTCTCGAGAACGAGGTATTTATCTCTCTCACGTGTAGTCGACATGGCTCGTGAAGAGGCTTCATGTTGTAGCCGGCTACTACACACTGCAGAACTTGAGTAAATTAAAGGAGGGGATAGAAAGTGTAGGTAATCTATAGCGGTAACATCCAAGTATTGTGGCAGACCTTGCTCTCGTCCAGAGAGGGACCCTCGTCGATATAACCCCCGGTATTTGTCGCCTTTTCAAACCACCCTACGAAGTTGAACACTATAAATATCGCCTTTGCTGGTCAAGTCTATAATTATGTACTTAGGACTCGTGAAAGTCTCAACCAGGCCATTTCTGAAACTTCTCAAATTGGGCATCCTGTTCTTCGGGGGAAGACGGCAGCCCGCTGATGCTGGGCTGACGGTAGTGTACGCGCTGGAGAGAAGCCATCCAGGAGAGAAAGAGACACAGTGACAAAGAATCCAGTGTTCAATATGAAAACAGCATTAAAATGAGTCGCAAAGTGGTTGTCGGTGAGACAGAAGGGAGCAACACTGTGAAGCAGAGCAACAGCGTATGGCCATGGCAGCCTCTGAGTTGACCGATTAGCAAAAGCTATCGCAAATAGACCACCTACTCAAACATGAAATCCTCATCCAATAAACTCATCAGCTGTTGATTATCATGGTACCAGCCACCAAGGTCCAACATGTAATCCCCATAGTATTCGGGTATCTCCATCCCCGTTTCCGTCATGATACCCATGTGCTCAGTGGATGCCAGAGTAGCCAAAATGTTGGGATCGAAGGTATCACCAAGTTGGGATGAGGGCGTGTTGGAACCGATGTATAGACGGCCGGCTTTGCAGAGGAGCTCGTATAGCCGATGCGGGTGCGTGAGTGGTTCGGTATCAGCTGCCTCGAGTTCCAACGAGGCTGCGAATCTTTCCAAGCGAGCGAAGTCGTCCATATCTAGCTTTTTAATAGCATGAGTGAAGAGGATGCTAAAAGGAACGAAAGGAGTGTTTAGCAGTGCCCTGAAGAATAGTTAGTCTATTTCATGACCATAAACATTATCCCTGAGAAGTATCATCGAATCAAAGCAAAGTCTCAGTCTCTGCAAGAACAATCAACTTACCAATTGACATATTTCCGGACCAGCAACGGGTCTTTACAGTATCGCATACCGTCCATGCATCTTTCATGCATATCCAGAGTGCTGCGGGCAATCCCAACGCAATTGTCGGCAATATCTGTATGCTGCCCGGGAGGAATTGCCTTGAGGATCAGAGCGAGAAGTGAGGACTGGCAGACGAAGTCACATTGAAGATAGATGACTCTCATCGGATCTCCTTCGGAGCCACCAGTCTCGGCCTTACCTGTCGCTTCCTTAAGAAACGTGTCAGCAAGGTCCAGTGAGGTACGGGCTTCAGATCCATACAGATATTTCGACACGGGTCTCGTCGATTATTGCTCGCACCTCCTTAGAAAGCCGTTGACAAGTTTGGTAACGCTCGTCAGCACCTGCTGAAAGACCAGTTGGGCTATACAGTCGATCATAGACCTGTCTCTGGACTCGTGCAACTTTGATAAACCGCGGTTCATTCGGATTGACAGATGTTGTGATATCACTGTCCCGAATGCCCGAAGACCGTCCAAGCCTAAGGGATAGCCCACTTTCGTAACCAAAGACGGACCAGAATAATTGTTTCTGGGCAGTTTGTGCTCCCCCTGTGCCGCCTCTTGAATTGCTAAGGCGGTGGTACCCGAGAGTCTGGCAGAGACTTAGGGCATTCGAGAGCAAAGTCCAAGCCCTTGAAGCTTTTGAGTCTTCAACTGAATGTAGAGCCTTTGGAATAGTTAGCCTGTGTATTTTTCCCTTTGTGCCCATGAGCGCTTACTCCTAGAGTGAGTGCCGCAATTATTTCCATAGAGGCGGGCAGAAACAGAGGGAGACGTAATATCGCGCAGCCGAGATTTGATCGGCAGAGATCACAATACTCTCGTGACACAGCATCCCCACGTATCACAGCATGCTCTGCGAAGACGTATGACAGGAAACTATTGGTGATGATGAACTCTGCTTTAGTGTAATCGTCAACTGCAAAGTAGACTTTGCGACAGATCTCTTCAAAGTTCTCAAAGGGAAGAACGTTACAGATCCATGAAAGTCTGTGAGAGGTTTGGTGCACTGGATCATTAGGACAAATTAAAGTACTTTAACGACATGGCAACATACCCTTGGCCCATCGCAAAATGCCTACAACAGACTCCAATGGGGGCATTGGAGTGCTGGTTTGTTGATTTGTAGTTATAGAGGCATCCGGTTTTGGATTTTGAGTGATATTGGGGCTCTCTAGAGCATTGAGAAGATTTCTCAGAGACGAGATCACCTGGCTTGACTCGGAATCTAGCCCTGGACCATCGTGGTTCATTCCAGATCTGTCCTCGACTAGGGCCCTGACAAAGTCGATAACGTGAGAGGAATGGTCCCATTGCGAAATCGTGGCCGGAGCAGAGGTTGTGATATCCCCAGAGAGGATTTTATCACGACCAGTTGAAGTTGCTTGCGGGATGGGTTGCTGCGCTTGTGATGTTTGTGTTTGCTGTCCTGGTAGGTCGAGCTTTTCTAGAAGAAGCTTGATGCCGTCGATATCCCGAGCAATGTTGTCAATTTTGCGCTCACTGCAAGTGTTCGTTAGAGAAGTCAACGATCCAAGGCTTGACTGATTACAACCTACTATTGAGCCGAGATCAATACCCTTTGCTTGCCGGCGGCCGGTTGGGAAGCGACCGCGCTGTGAGTGCATTCGACCCGGGCAGACAAACAGTTCGAACAAGGAGAGCCCCTATCACAGCCGACCTATAGAGACATGCTATTAGTTAACGCTCACCACACAGGTCTGGGTCGTGGTCGGGTACCTTTCGTGCGCGGCATTGGTCACACTAACACGCAAATGTCAGCATTCTGGCTGTAACGCGCGGCCCCGCGTGAACGTACTGAGCGGCGAGTGATTGCCGGGCGGCCATTAGACTTTCTATCGACAGCATTCCCGCGGATTTCCATCTTTTCCGCAGGGTTATCAGAAAACAGTGTCACCATCCACCATGCGCGTAAGATCGAGGGTTGTTCTGGTGAGATTACAAATTCACCGGAAACGCGCGGGTTTCCGGAGGACTTTATTGTGGATCCGTCCGGGTTGGGGCGGCCAATCGGCTTCCCGGGCCGTCTGGGCCTCTCCTTCACGCCTTGGGTTGATGTTGAGTATAAATGGGACTGTTCCTTTCACCTGAGTAAAGAAGGTAAGAAAAACAAGCATACTACACATCTTTCAGACTCCAGTATTCTTTTCCGCACCGATCTCAGCATCATGGCTCACAATATCCTCATCACAGGCGCTGCCGGTTACATGTAGGCATCCCCTTCCCACTTCCACACTGTCACTAACATGCTGCAGTGGCGGCTCTGTCCTGGCAGATATCCTCCTTCATTCCAATGATTCTTTTAAAGACGCAAAGTTCTTTGCTGCTGTTCGGACACAGGAACAAGTCGAAAGTGTATCGAAGCTTGGGGTCGATGCTGTTCAGGTTGATCTCAATGACAAGGTAGTAGTCGAAGAAGTTGTGCTTCGAAATGAGAGTATGTTTAGCCCCAGCATATTAAAACTCAGAACATTGACGGGGCTTTCAGTCAATATTGTCATTCACACTGCGGGTTCGATGTATCCTGCCATGACAACGAACCTTATTGCCGCCCTTGGCCAACGCCGGCAAGCCAGTGGTAGTAAGACTTATTTGATCCATGTAAGTTCTCAGGGGCTAGTATGAAAAGTCCTACTGAACTCGACATAGTCATCTGTGGCAACCATGTTCACGGAGGAGGGCGGATGGCCGTCCGGAGATGTCAGGGATACCGACCCTCTCCTCATCAAGGAGAAAGAGATTGGCACAGCAAACCCGGTTAGACATGTAAGCTTTCGGGATTGATGGCTGAAGTGAAGGAGATACCTAATTAAAGTACAGACAAACATACTTCTTGCAGAAGAGGGCAAAGCACAGAACGTGACGACTTTGAACGTGGTCGTTCCCGTAGTCTGTGAGTGACGATGGACTGCAAGATGCGAGACACCGAGAAAGACGAACTAACTACCTAATTTGACAGATGGAAGAGGCACTGGCGAGTGTCGAAAGCTGTCTGTCAACATCCCTGCTTTCGTCAGAACTAGCATTAAGCTGAAGACTGTCTACAAATTCGACGTCGATGGTGTACGTCCCGCCACCTCCCTTTCCTTGGTTTTCCAATGATCGCGTGATGAAATTTTTGTTCATATTTCCAGCTCAATTTCTGACTGACACGACACAGAGCCCAGCTGCAGTTCATATCTCTGATTTGACGTCACTCTATCTTCTACTCCTGGAGAAGATCTTGCGACAGGAGCCGGCTCCGAGCGGTGAAAATGGATACTACTTCGCCCTGGCCCACAGATCTCCTTGGTGGAAGGTGATGGACGGTCTCGCTAAGGGTCTGTACTCCCGTGGGCTTGTGACCAAACCAGAGGTGCAGGTCTGGCCAAGCTATGACGAAGCCGCCGATACCTTGGGATTCCCACGCTTGTATATCCGAGCCATTGGCACTTCCAGGTGAGATATTCCCCAGATGTGATAAAACGAACAAGCTAACTGTTGAAAGTGGGCACCTTATCCCCGAGAATGCAATGAAGCTTGGGTGGAAGCCAAAGTGGGACGAGAAGCGATTTCTGGATAGCCTGGATGATGAAATTGAAGCTGTGCAACAGCTCGACACAGTCAAAATGTCTCTTTTTGACTCACTGAAGTGATCGCTGGAACTTGAGGAACTTTGAGGGAAATGCACGATCTTGTTTTTCGGATGCCTTCGGGTTCAGGCTAGACAGATCGCATTCTGCCTCTACTCGCTCCGGAAGTAAGAAGAGTGTAGGACTTTCCCTTGGCAAGAAACTTATATGGGGGGATCAAGGCGTGTTACCTACCTAGGTACTCAATGAGGATCAGATGATCAAGCAGCTTGTGTGGGACCGATGTGTATAGAGAAAGCATGATGTGTCTCTAATATCTGCATCTATCATTTATGTAGCTAATGCTATTTCCATCCCAAGACAAGTTTCAGCTATCAGATAAGTAGTATGATCGTGGCGGGTACACCAGATCCTCGTCGGATGCCGTTCTTTGTTCCTGCGTGACATCCACGTCAACGCTTTTCGTGATCTTTCCCGAATTGTCCAAGCTTCTTAAATGATGCGAGGATACCTGGCGCTCAGAGTCTTGGTTTGAACCCTCATGTCTATAGTAATCTCCCGATGGATAACTCTTCTTGCGAGTTGTGCCAAAGAACCTGGGGGCGAGTTTGGAGAGAACCGATCGTAAGGCGGGTAAGCAGGCGCAGATGATGAACATGTCACATTCGAGGACACTCCAGTAGATGGCCGGCGAGTTGTCATCTGTATGATGATTGTGAGCAACAGCTTTCCAGGTGCGTAATAATGGGAGAAGGGTGGCTTACAAGTGGGATTGGATGTCTTGGCAAATTGGATGAGGGATTGTAGGCGCAGAATGCTGACGACGGTGATGCTATACACTAGTTAGACTTTGGGTTATTGAAAAAGTTGAACTGGCCATATAGAAATCTTTGGCTTCGTTCTGGAGCAGGAGAGGAACAGCGGAAAGGGAAACTCACACAAAGCCAAGGGCAAACATGAGAAGGACTTGGATCTTCTTCTTCCAGCTCATCTGCAATTTGAAAACACTGGGAAGAGGCAAGGAAAGAATCGTGACGTCGATTGCGATTTCGATGGCGGCACGGATCCAAGAAAAGAGGTTGATGTCGATGCATTTTCCAGTCATCTCACCGGCCCAACCATACCAGAAGAAGGGGATTGGGGTGCATTGAAAGATCATTGTGCAGGTGTTTGCAATTCCGAAGCAAGCTACGATGGCGATCAAAGTCCAAGACGATCGTCTCACGAAGAGAGAGGCCTCAGGGAAGACGCGAATGTAAAATGCCAAAAGAGACATTTGCACCAGCATCTCGGCAAACATGTAGAAGATTTCGGCAATGTAGAGAAGCTGTATAACGCAATTAGCTTAGACTGTGACCTATCTCGCGTTAAAGCACCCACCTTGAGAGTCATGTCGATGTCAGGGAAAGGGATGGTCCAAAAGTCTTTACCCATTCCATGGTGGGCCACTATTGGTTTGTTAGGCTGAACTCAGGGCGACAATAGGGATATAGTTTACTGGGATAGCAAACAAAATTCAGTACCGAGGCAGATACCTATGTAGTAGTTTAGTGTGCGGTTCAATACGGCGGCATAAAACATTATTGTGGACAAGACTCACCACGGCGAGGACAATTAAGTAGTCATCCCAATCCAAGTCAACCTTGGTTATCCAGAGACGCCCAAAGACACGAATCAGAACTAAGAGAATGGCGAGGGAGCCAAAGGATGCGGGAATGCCAATGATCGTGGCGGATTGATTCCCTGGAGCTACGCCGCAAGCTGCTAATGTTGCGTTTGTTGATGCTAATACTCGATCAGTCCGGCCGAAGAAAGGGGCTTGGAGGGATGCTTCGTACTCAAGATTTCCTTGATGGTGCAACTTTGGGCTTGGCAGCCTTGGACTGCCTCCAGGAAGGCTTGATCACCGCAAAGGCATGGGATGTCTGAAGGCGAGCAGGATGTGTTGGAAATGCTCGTCTCGAAACATTGCACCTGGGGAGGGTGGGCGTCAGTTTGTGGAAATGATTTCAGCGCCATCAAGCGCCAACCAGGGTATACGTACTGTGCAGTTAGGGAGGGAAGCTAGAAGATCGGTTTGAGCTACTACCCTGCCTAACACGGTAGCAGCGAGACAAAAAATCAGATCAAATCTCATGATAGTCTCATTTGTCACCAGGCGGAAGAATCTCCAGCGAGTCGTTCACTTCTGAGCCCGAGGATCAGACTTCTTAGCTGCGAGTCGTCAAGGCAGGTGCAGGACTTGCTGATATAATCATGCAGGTCCGATCGAGATCCGGATCAGCCGTGGGGGCGCCGTTACCGGCTCCATGGACCGCGGTACAGTACATTGAACTTGTGGCCTGCGAGCCAGGACCTTGAAAGGTGGTGGGGATGAAACAATCGGTGGAGTGAGGCGTGATTTCAGAACGACTGGTCTAGATGGCTCGCCAAACATTCGGCCTTGTTGACTCTCAGGGGCTGGGTTTATGGAGTACCTACATTAGAGAACGGTCACATGAAGTGTTTGATGTCTAGTTTATCTACCTGGATGGTTTCAGATACCAACCCCAATGAATGCCAGAGTATCTAGGAACTTGGTCCATGTGCCTTAGATGGTCTTTGTCCTCAACCCTTCCGACCAGAGAGGCCTTGCCGATTTTTCACCTTGCGAGTCGTACCAGGCACTCCCTCTTGGAAGGGACCAACGGGCCGTACCGACAAGGACAGGGTTTCGGGCATGCTCAGGATGTCTCTGACCTGTCTCGAGAAAAGAGACAACATGCCGCGAACCCCGCTTGGTTGGTGATTGTCGCTGAGAATTCCCGGCAGGCCGTTGTCTAGTGTATGAACTACTGCAGGTGAATCTTTCTTTGGAAAGCATAGACCTCTCCCGTTGCCCACCAGCTGCGCGTCTTTCAGCCCCATTGGGTTTCTTCAACGGCGGCTGGGTGGCCAGGCGGGTTGTATGCAAAAAGCAAAACTGGAGCCCAAGAGCTCTGGAAGACAAAGTCGTTTTTCGGAGCAACTGGCGGCAAACAGTCCGGTATCTCTTTCACTCCCATTCTTTTCTTTTTGTCCATTGTAGGAAGATGGGCCTTCACTCAACTCGCCTTGTACTCCCAGTTGCTCACATATGACATGTTTACTGTGCGTTGAGACTTGGGATTCCTTGAACTTGGTGGCGATAGTCTCGGGGTTCCGGAACGAGAGCTGATCGACTTGGGTGACCGGATTCTTGCCTTTCCCGGGACTACCAGGAGTGCGCAACGTGGCTTGACCCGGAATTTGACTCCGGATATTTGCAAGTCGTCTGGCTTGTGTCACGATTTCTGATTGCTTGGATTTGGCAGTAACTTTAGTTTTTGTGCAGAGGCGATAAACCAATTCTAACATCTCAAAATTACGGATGTTGTACTGGGAGTCTGGGACGTTGGGGAACAATTTGGGCTCTTATTAGCCTTGAGGGATGTGATATATTATGAAGTTTATGAAACGCAAGCATCAGGCCATTTGCTCTTCGTAATCCATTGCAGAAAAGCAAAGAGATGCAACACAAGAATCTTTGGCGTTGCAAACTCTGAAATGATCGACAGAGAACCAACATGCCGCACAAGAAGTGCCTTGCGAGCTCGGGGCTAAAATTCAGAGGGTAGCATCCAACCCCCAGACTTGCTTTTTTTATCCCGTCGATCGCGCACTTGTCGGGTTTGGGGTACCAATTTCTCCTGAGCCATGCATACCGGCGCCGTGTTAGCCTGTTGCGCGCAACGGTGGCACTTGCGAGGATGGAAAATACCGCGCATGGACTTGAGAAATGTACTCCGTAGAGAAACCCACAATCATTGTGAAGCCCACTGCTTTCCGGGAAAACGTTTCGTGGGTGTCTCCGCGGTAGCTAATCCATCACCCCTGATTTGACAATGTGGACGGAGCACGCCCGAGGCGTTTGCATCGGTCTTGTGGTTCCAGCAGGGATTCAAAACGACCTGGAGCCCCAACCTTGATAACTTTTCTGTGAGCGAAAGTGAGGGTTGCGTCATTCTTCATGCTCATTGACTTCTCCATCTCGGGCTTTACACGTTCCTTTTTCGAACGCGTCTCTATTGCGATCATGACTGACCTCTCCACGCTCATGCTTGGCTCAGCCATCAGTATCGCCATCGTACTGGTTCTCAAAGGCCTCTTTAGCACGGCGAATGGAAACCCTCCCTTGCCTCCAGGGCCAAAAGGCCTCCCTCTGGCTGGGAATCTCAATGATTTACCCAAGCCCGGTGTCCTCGAGGCTCATCATTGGTTGAGACACAAGGACCTACATGGTATGTTCAGCGTCAATTCCAGTCGCATGGAGGTTCCTCACAGAAGCTGACCTGGGCAGGCCCAATCAGCTCTGTCACCGTGATGAGACAAACGCTGGTGATCATCAATGATGCTCAACTTGCATTTGAACTGTTGGAGAAAAGATCAGTAAAACACTCTTCCAGACCAAGGCAAATTTTTGCAGGAGAAATGTATGGCTCATTTGAAGTCTTTCGCTCAGCGTGTCTTGCGTGGCACTAACAACGCTTGGAATAGGCTGGGCTGGGAGAACTCCCTCGGCCTTTCCCAGTACAATGACCGTTTTCGGACTTACCGCAAGAATATGAGTCGGATCATTGGTTCCAAGACAGCAGCAGCGCAGTACAACACTTTGCAAGAAGCTGAAGTTGGGCACTTTCTGCTTCACGTGCTGGATAACCCGGAGGATCTGGTGAATCAGATAAGAAAGTTTGTTCTGCAAACCCCACCAGCATCTTTTCAAGAGACTGTAGCTGACTGAACCATAGGGAGGCTGGTGCGGTTATTCTCAAGATTGCTTATGGATACACGGCGGAGCCGTTCAAGGATGATGTTCTGGTCAGCATGGCTGGCGACGCCATGGACAAATTTGCACGTGCCGGTGTTCCAGGTGCCTTCATGGTTGACATGATGCCATTCTGTAAGCGCCCTTTCCCAAGTTGCTGAGATGACCGACGCTGATGACCGTAGTGAGATACCTTCCAGACTGGGTGCCCGGAACTGGGTGGAAGAGAACTGCTCGTCAATGGGCAGCCGAGTTGAATGACGTGACAGAGAAACCCTATGCCTTTGTCAAACATCAGATTGCTCTTCACGACTATTGGAGGCTGGTGACTCAACCCCAGAAGAGAAGTTCACCAACAAATGGTCAGCTATGTCGCTCTACACAGCGGGCGCTGATACAGTGAGTACTTTCCCTCCTATTCTTGGTACCGTGCTAATGAGTATAGACTGTGTCGGCCCTCGCATGCTTCTTCTTGGCCATGTCCATTTCTCCAGATGTTCAGAGAAAGGCCCAAGGAGAGATTGACCGAGTCATTGGTAAGGACCGTTTGCCAACCTTAGCAGACCGCCCGAGTTTGCCGTATATCGACGCAATCGTCAAAGAGGTTTTGCGATGGCATCCAGTGGCACCTATGGGTTTGCCTCATACGAGTACAGCGGATGATGTGTGCGAAGGGTACTTTATCCCGAAAGGCTCTATGCTGTTTGCCAACGTCTGGTGAGTGCCTATGCTGATGCCTCGGGACTTGTCTAACAAATGCCTGGGTTCCAGGCACTTTACGCATGACCCTGAGGTCTACGACGAACCGACGTCCTTCAAGCCGGAGCGATTCCTGCCAGATGAAGGAAAAGAGGTCGCACCAGATCCTCACACGTTCGTTTTTGGCTTTGGACGTCGCATTTGTCCTGGTCGTATTTTGGCCGATAACGCACTATTTTTCAACATTGCGCAGTCTCTGGCTGTCTTTGATATCACCCAAGATGATCAAGTGGCTCAACCGGAGATACGATTCACGCCAGGCGTTGTTAGCCACCCAGAGCCCTTCAAGGCTATAATCAAGCCACGATCACTTCACCATGAGAAGTTGATTCGGTCCATTGAGCAGGTGTTTCCATGGGAAGAGAGCGATTCAGCGATTCTAGAGAGTATGAATTCTTAATTCATCACTTGTTGTTTCGAACTACTTTCAGTCAGTCAAGATGCATCCTCTCATGTGCCTGGGCCGCGGAAGCGGAATCATGCTGGGCTGGGTTGCCTCGTACTAGTAGCGCATAAATGTTTCAAGGATAAACCCTAGTGCCCAAGTGAAAGCCAGGGCTAGGCCCCTGAGAGTAGCAAGCCACATGCCGAGATCCAAGTGACGTAGAGGCTGGATGCCCTCAAAAGTGACTGTTTTGATGGAGATGCGAACACGGTGAGAGCGGCCTTATCAGTCGAGACTTGCCGTTATACTTGGCACTCTCATAGTCTAGACATCTTGATTCATTTTATAGTTTTTCCTATATTGTGGTATCTAAACCTGTCGATAGAGTGATTCTTATCACAGCAAAATCGGTGAAAAGCCTGATTGAGCCTTCGTTTCCGGCGTTTGAGGCGAAATACAACGCGCTGTCTTGAATGCATTGCTCGGCTTGATACTATCACTGGGGAAGATTTTTAAGCATTCCTCACTTTGATATCATCCCCTACGGTTGTGTTACTTTATGCTTGCAATTAGTCCAGGCGAATCATAACCACAGCATTCCAGGGCCCTCAGATTTCTGACGGCATCTAGACTTCATCTACATCGCAAGGAATGGACTGCCATACCTAAACTTGCCTAGTCTTACTTTAGTTCAGGTATCGATTTTCGAATGCATTTCTTTTCTCAAGTCACTTGTATCGACTTGAGCCTTCCCTGACGCGCAGGCTCCGCATCCCACGCGACTTTTGCGATGCATCAACAGCAATGGCCGTCGCAGCGCCGTCCTGTTCAACAGTGCTTGTAGGTCTTGAGAACCAGTCCATCATCCCAAGATATTCTTTCGCTTTTCTTTAGCGGACGCCTTGGATCCCCGAGATTTTGTCAAATGCTTACCAATACAGGCTACCATCTACAGCCTCATCGGGCTCGCAGCCGGGATTATCGCTGCGAGGGTTTATCTGAGGGTGGAAATTCAGAGGCATCGCCTCCTTGCAAGCGATTATTTCATGATAGGGGCATGGTGCTCCGCCATTTCGTGTGCATCAGTCAATATTGTGATGAAGGTCCATGGCGCACTCGAGCCTCAGCGTACTTATGACTTTACGACGTTGGATGAAGACCCCAAAGTCATAGAGTATTTATTCAAGGTATATCTACCTCGCAAACTTGCCTTCACAAGCACACCTTTTACTCTCATCGAAACTAAAGATGTTGACACATCCGCCAAAGGTGTCGTGGGTTGGCGATTTCCCCTTCTTCACGACTTTCTATCTATGCAAAGCATCGTTGCTCACGACATACTTCCAAATATTTCCAATCTTCATGGTGAAAAGAAGAGCCCTTCTATGGGCTACTACCGTCTACTGCCTGTTGGCGTACCTTACTACGTTGGGGTTGCAGCTCTTTTCGTGCCCCCCTCTTGAAAAGCATTGGTTGGTTGAAGCATCTCCCGTGTTGGTAATCCGCTCACTGTGTATCGAGGATTATCACAAGACCTATTGAAGAGTGTGACCCTAAGTGGCTGCCTCTGATCTTTCAGGTCGCTTGGGGGCTGCATTTCTTCGAGAGTCTCCAATGTAAGTTGACTCTGCACTCGGTGGTTTCGAAACATCCTCTTTGCTAAGCCTGTCTTTAGTGTTCCTACTACCGTTCTCAATATTCCATGACCTCAAAATGAATAGAAGAACGAAAAGCGGCGTTTATGGGGTTTTTCTGATCGGCCTCATTGACCTGATCTTTTCCCTCACGCGTTTTCTCAACGTGCAGTTGGCAGACCGTAACGGTTTCAGATCTATAACCATGATCGGTAAGTGCTTCATATTCATCAGAATCTCCTTGTAGTAATCTGAAGCTATCGGCAGAACTATGGGGTGCTCTTGACGCTTACATCGGTCTCATTGTTGCGTGTCTTCCCTCATTGCGCCCGCTTCTTCGACGCAACGTAGGGACAACGAATAAGTACAGTGGTGAATCCTCGGGAAGAATCCCAAGGCCTGTTCGGTCTGATGACAACGAGTTCCACGAGATTCATGATATTGAATCAATGCATAGCAGGGGCGCCGTTTGCACAACGGAAATACGACTGCAAAAGCCGGACTCACCAGGTGTTGAACCACATGGCAACTCTACAAATGACCATGTAAGGAATAGGAGTGAAATCGAGCTTCCTAGTCTAAGCGAACAGTCGATTGATAGGTAGCATACGCGGTTGTATTGATCAATGAAAGACCGTACGACGTGGGAAGGAAGCTCCATACAACTCAACATTCTCAATCTGGCTGTTGCTGGTCAATTACCTGACCACTATACTAAGCACAGCCGCCAGGACTGTCAACCCCACGAGTCTGTAATCCAGCGACATTCTCAATGATCTGGCGTCTGACTTGGTGTTTGAACTTCTGTCAGGGGCTCCATACGTGTAGTGTAACCGGACCCGAGTATCATCATCATTATCAGGAAACAGGCCCTGAGGCACATCCTCGTAGCGGAGATCACCTGTGCACCAAAAGGTATAACTGCTGGCTTCTTCTCCTCCCATGTCAATACACGAACTTGGGGAGTTGGTCGCCATCATGCTGCTGTCCACTTCCTTGACCTCGATGGGGCTGCCTCTGCAACCTCTTCCTCCGAAACGCGCAAAAAGTGCCTCGGTACCGTTTGGACACAAGGCGTTTCGGTAGATTTTGAGTCTGTGCTTTGGTGCAACGTTGACACACACATCGGCTTCTGGTCGTTGAAAGATGAACTTGGGAGCGCCGGCCATTCCCATACCAGAAATGTAGCAGGCTGAATCGGAGACGGAAGCCGTTTTGGGTCTTGGACGGGCAGCTTCTGGCTCGGCCTTTGCGGGCGCTTCCGGAAGTGTGATATGGAGAAATCTCATAGGCTCGTCGCTATAGGCGCCATCGCATCGAAATTCCATCGACCATTGGCCTTCTGGAGGCGTGATCTTGTGTCCCCAAACAGCTTTGCTCAGACAATAACCGGGACCATTCAGTGCGACACGTCTGTCATACCAAGTCGGGTGGCTAGATATGCCCGTGCAGCTCGAACTTGGGTAAATGGATATGTAGGGGCTTTTGTTACCTCCTGGGCATAATCCGGGGGACATGAGGTGAACATTGTTGTCGAGAGTGAAGTTCGCAGAGACGCACGTGTTGAGGGGCACGTCTAAGTCAACCGAAGGCTGGCCTGTCTCTGGTACACAAGGCCACCTGGGGTCATTGAAGATCGTGATTTCGGCAGCCCGTGCTGCTGGATAAGCATCATGTTCGGTTCCTCCGGTAGCCTCGTTAAGCGGCTGCTGCTCGCCTTGCCCGTATGCCGGAACCGCGTGTAGGCCTGCTGCGAGAGCAAGGGCACTGGATAGTAATCGGGCCATTAGGCCGAGAAAAATGTGGTCAGGCCTGATGTAGTTTCAAGATTCAAAACACGTAGAAAGACAAGATATTGAAGATATTGTCAGGTAGAAAGCGCGCAAGTTGCATTGTTGCCTGATAGCCTTCTCATGTGCGGTGCTTATGCGGCACAGCACGCTCAGCCCACTAGCCATCAGAAGACCAAAGTGAAAGGATGTGATATGTAATTAGAAGAACTCTTGGCAATATCCACAGTTCCTTTTGAAAGAGATAATGAAGATTCCACCAATAATGAATGACCAGTGATCAAGGCTCGCTTTGAGCAGAACGAGGAGATAAGAAAATACCACTAAAAATACTCAATACCATCAACAGCTTTTTATACTGGATTGCTCGCACTATATTCTAAGGAGAGGCCATAGCTGCGAAGGCCTAACTGGCATGTTTACGTACCTCATCTGCTTGAGCCGTCTTTTCCAAATTCTGATATCGTATAGAGGCCTGTGAACAAACACAGACGCGGGTAAAATGTCTATTTACAAGCTGGCTAACCACTAATAAAGAACAAAGAATCACGCCGGGTTTAAAGTTTAAAGGGCCAACTTAAGGATAGGAAAAATACCAGATATGCAGGGGGGTTGCATTGGGTGAGGCCTAGGTCGCGCTCAGGTGATGAGGAGAAATAGGCTTTGTTCCTAGGTGCGCGACCGGTCGAACGTCATGATGAATTCGGCGATAGCATAGAAAAAGGCAGTTCAATCAAGCCCAATAGGCCTTCTGGGGTCGTGATCGAACTATCTGCCTCGTAACTAATTTCCAACACGAACCCGTCAATCGGGTATCACTCGGGTTTGGCCTTCGCATTTGAGAGCCGAGGCCCCTCCCGAAGGATCTAACATCCTCGGGTTTGAAAGCCTCCTTCCGAGATCCACTTGCAGCTTTGGCCTAAACGCATCTCAAATCCGGGGATTGCGGAGGGATTGCGGAGAAGCTTGGGGCCTATCAGGCCCGAATCTTCAGTTCAAATTGCCTCGGGGCGCGCGGGAAACCTTGCCGCTCTCAATTCCCGATGCAACATCCCCGCAGATTGTGAATCTTAGTCAGGGGGCGCACCTGGGGTTCTTCGAGTGCCGGCCTAGATTCTACTTACCGACTCTTCATAAGTATCGCGTAACCTCTTGATTGCTTCCTTACTTGCTTTGTTTACTTCCTTAATCATCGTCGTGAAGCCCTTCGTTGTCTCCCTCTACGATTTCATCTGCCCCATCACGTCCACGCCCAAGATGGTCTTTACATCCCCAGCATGGGTGCCTCAGCTTCCCATCGGTATGACACCTCACGAATGAAAAGGATCATGACTTGTTATTCTAATGGCTGGATCAGACCCTCCTGACTCTATATCTCTCCACGACTTCATGGCAACCGAGAATTTCGGCCGGCTGCCATTTTCCCAGTCCAGAGACCCATTCACTTGCGGCCTCACCGGCAAAACGTATTCCGCCTTGGAAGCACGTCAGCGTGCCGACTTCTTGGCCCGTAGCATTGCCAAGAAACTCGATTTCGCGCCAAACGAGGGCGTCGAATGGGATAAGGTCATTGCCATCTTTTCATTGAACGCTGTATGTCGATCCACCCTCACATCCTCAAGAGAATCGCCTTACATCTCTTAGATCGATACATTTTCCGTCACACAAGCTGTTCATCGGCTTTCTGGAATTGTCACTCCTGCTAGCGCTGCCTACTCGGCCAGTGAACTTGAGCACCAGTTGCGATCGTCTGGTGCAAAAGCACTCTTCACTTGCGCTGCTCTCATAGATCGGGCTGTAAAGGCCGCTGAGGCCGTCGGTATCTCCAGGGATCACATTTTCCTCTTGGAGACTCCAGGGGGTAGCAAAGACTTGAAATTCACCACAGTAGAGGAGCTTATTCACCAGGGCGCCACCTTGCCAGCCCTGGAAAGCCTCAAGTGGGCGAAAGGCCAGGGTGCCAGACAAGTTGCCTACCTTTGCTATTCCAGTGGAACCTCAGGTCTTCCCGTTAGTCAGTCACCCCCGTTGTATTTGGCTCAACCACTGATCTCTCCATGGTAGAAAGCTGTAATGATTTCCCATCGGAATGTCATTGCCAATGTCCTACAGATCTCGGCGTTTGATAGCGTCTCAAGACAAAAGCTCGGCATCAAGACTCAAGCCTGCCTTGGTGTGCTCCCTTTTAGTCACATTTACGGCCTCCTCATCATCTCCTACGCCAGCACTTTTCGGGGTGATGGAGTTATTGTCATGCCTGAATTTGACTTCAAGTCGGTCTTGGCTGCGGTCCAAAAGTACCAAATTGCCCTCTTATTCGTGGTGAGTACTCGTCGTCACAATAGCCGCCGGGTAACCTTAGATCTAACTGTAACAGGTGCCACCCATCATCATCCGGATTATCCGTGATGAGGCTCTGTGTGCCAAGTACGACCTAAGCTCCGTGAGATATGTCTACACCGGCGCCGCACCATTGGGCTCTGAAGTTGTAGATGAAGTTAGAAGGCAGTATCCAAAGTGGCGCGTTGGTCAAGGATATGGTATGTTAACAGACATCATCACCGCCAGACGTTTCTCACAGCTACAGGTCTCACGGAAACTTGTACAGTAGTCTGTACGACTAGTGAACTTGACATCGATGACGGCTCTTCCGGTTCTCTGGTTCCTGGTACCAGGGCCATGCTCGTCGATATTGAGACTGGCCAGGAAATCACGGAGTATAACAAGGCCGGCGAGCTCCTCGTACAAAGTCCATCCCTAGCCCTGGGATACTTGAACAATCAGAAGGCAACTACCGAAACCTTTATCTGGCGGACGGATGGTCGATGGATTCGGACTGGCGATGAAGTGCTCGTACGCAAGGCAGCCTCCGGAAACGAGCACTTGGTTATTGTTGACAGATTGAAAGAACTCATCAAGGTCAACGTGAGTTTTACCGTCCCATTTCTCCCTCCCTTTTGTTTCACCACCTGATCTGCGATATTCATGCGTTTCACAGGGCCATCAAGTCGCGCCCGCGGAGTTAGAGGCTCACCTACTCGGTCATGACCTTGTCTCAGACTGCGCTGTCATACAAGTCTCGGATCATAGGGCAGGCGAGGTTCCTAAAGCCTATGTGGTGAAATCTGAGAAGTGCGATGGGCTTTCTGATGAAAACGTTGTTCGTGCCATTTGTCAGCACGTTGAGGCGCACAAGGCAAAGCACAAGTGGCTTCGAGGAGGTGTTGAGTTCATCGACACCATCCCCAAGAGCCCCAGTGGCAAGATCCTACGAAGACAGCTGCGAGACAAGGAAAGGGAAGCAAAAAAGCAGTCGCAAGCCAAGCTATAGGTTATGATTGCTGCATCCATATCGGAGGCATCCTCGCGACCGGCCTGTCGAGGCATAAGCCGCGGACGGTGCCGAGGCTAAAGTTTGCGTCTCGAGGTACTGTAGCTCTTATTTCTGTGACATCATCGCAATAAACTGACACAGGAGACTTTGGGCGTCGTCAAAAGACCTTGCCTGTGCTTTGTTAATTGGTCTTCTGTAGCATTTTCTACGTTCTCATAGCTTGATGTCAGTTCCCACAGTGTAGCAGCACTCTGGTATTTTATAGAGCGGTGTCGTCTGTCACGAGAATAGAATTGGTCTGGCTTAAGAAGTGTTTATGGAATCACAGGACTCATACCCTTTCACTGTTATCATACTTCGAGGCATCCCACCCAAGTTCGATGAACAGTGGCTAGACAGGCGTAATAACGGAACATGTCTCCCGATCACAACAATTTTCGTAGCTCTGATAAAGTTTACCGTCGCAAAAAGACTGGCAGGCATTCTTATCACTGCTGATATGACGTGATAGATCGTTACAGGTGTGGGAGTGCCTCGCATCCGAGCCGGATAATACCACCCAACGTTCACTAGCAAGCTGAACGCGTCAGCAAAATACAGTCAAACTAGTACTTTCCCAGCCACTATTTCCCAAGATTGGAGAACGCAGCCAGGAGACTGGGTTGAAGAAACCCCTAGCCGGCTGAGATGTGCCGGCCTTAGTGCAAACTGTGCCTTGGCGATCACGATTAATGAGTACATAACGTTCTTGGAATGGTCGCCGCACGGCACAATCGGCCGTGAATTTGGTGCACGGGGGCAAGCTAGCGATATTGAACGTTCGTAGCAGGTGTTCGAATGCACAATGACGCTTTCATCTCCCGTCCACTGGCTAGAAGCATGATTAAAATGTGAAAGTCCGCCTTAGTTAGATGCGAGTTGAGCACAACTCACCATATCATCCAAAAGGACGAAGAAATACCTACACGATGATTTCCAAACGCGTTCTCGATCTATGTCAAGCCCACGAGACCGTGAGCTCGGTTCTGGCAGAAAACCCGTCTCAAGCGCCCGGAGATGTCGCCAGACAGTTATACGACCAAGAGGATGCTAGACAGCATGCTGATGCCTCTGATACGGATGATCCAGCGGCGGCAGTCAACCCACTGGAACTGGCCCTCAAATGTGGGCGCTGGGGCCCGACAGAGCCGAGCACTCTCTTTCTGCAAGCCTTTGCTGATGCGCTGAGCTGCCTCGACAGTGATCCCATGGCAGGAGTTGTCTCGCCTCCCTTGATGGGATCACATGGGAGGGTGCCTCTCACGATTGTTGCGCCTCTGCAAGACATCGTTCGCCACTGCTCGAATCTAATTGTCCGCGCAGAGAAAGAGGTTTTCTTGATTACATGCTCTTGGTCGCCATCGGTGGCACAGAGGCTCATCAAGAATGCTCTGATTGAGCTTTCAAGGCACGCAGAAGGGCGAGGACAACGAGTCATGGTGAAGGTCATGTATGACAAGCCTTCTCTTGGAAACATCTTCAACTCTCATCAGCGGATAAAGTCGAAGACCTTTACATCCCACTCTATTCATCTCCCTACGCCCGAAGAGGTGCCGTTTCTTGACCTTGAGGTCACCAGCTTACACAGATTGGTACTGGGAACCCTTCACGCTAAATTCTGCATTGTTGATCGCAAGATTGCCGCCATCATGAGCAACAACATCGAGGACAATGACAACATGGAAATGATGACACACCTCGAAGGGCCTGTGGTAGATAGCATTTACGATACTGCATTGATCACTTGGAACAATCCACTACTCGCACAGCCCCCTCCACGCGGAGGCTCCGTGGCTGAAGGGGGCTCATCAACACCGAAGCAAGACCCCGAGCGCCCCGAGATCCCCGACCGGCGACAGGGGCTTTACGAGAGCCAGATTATATCACAAGACAGAACCTGCCCTGACCTACCAGAACACACGGCTGAGGACCCCCATTACGATGACGATATTGCTGGAGAGATTGCAAGAATGCAGTCATGCTACTTCAACAAGTCAGACGAGACTCAGCTACAAGCGACAAACCGACAGCTCAACATGGCGGTGGAGCATCCTATTCAACCAACAGACCCCGACATTCAGGATGGGGAGGAAATGACACCATACGTCGAGACGTTGACTTTGGAGCCTGTCCCAATAGCCCTTGTGTGTCGACCTCCATATGGCCCTATCAACTCGAAAAGTCTGCACGTCCCTCAGAACGAAGCTTGGCTTTCTCTACTTCGGAATGCCAGGAAGGACATCTTCATCCAGACGCCAGATCTCAACGCTGCACCATTGATGAAAGCTTTGGCTGATGCTCTGAAGCGTGGGGTTGAAGTCACATATTATGTATGCTGGGGAATATAATGACTCTGGGGAGATGGTTCCTGGACAAGGTGGAACTAACGAGCAGGCGGCGCGAGCTCTCATCAACTGTCTTCCACCGAGCGGAGCCGAACGGAACCTCTTACACATCTACCACTATGTTGGAAAGGATCAAGACCATCCGATCCATAACTCATTTAGATCTCGCTCTTGTCATCTGAAAGTATTAATCGCGGATGGAGTTGTTGGCATCCAAGGTAGTGGGAATCAAGACACACAGTCCTGGTTTCATAGCCAGGAGGTTAACATCATGGTGGATAGCTATGAGATCTGTCAGAAATGGAGAGATACTATTGACCGAAACCAAAACACAAGAGTGTCTGGTCGAGTAGTTATATAGGTGTAAAGTAAGAGTAGCACCTAATATTATAACTTAACTAACGTACATGATAAGCGAGTGCAACAGACAAGCGAGTCAATAAAAATCCCTCACCTTCTATCTTCTCTATTTGATCAATTGATTCTAAACCGCCCAGCATGTCACAAGGTTATAATGAGGCTAGAATCCTTCTTGC
>SSHR01002291.1:0-12932 GCA_006518225.1 Fusarium neocosmosporiellum
TTATTAAACCTAAAGACCTAATTAACCTACTTTTAGGGAAAGATAAGTTAATTATAGCTAATAATAAGGAATTAATACTCTAGACTTATTATTATAAAGAGGCTATTATAAAGTTAAAAGAGTGGCTATAAGAGAGGGGCCTTAAAGTCTTAGGGAAAAAGGCAGAGTTAGTTTAATGCCTCCGAGATAATAACTTATAGAAATCTTAAGAACCACGCATCGAGGACATTATTTATATATACTAGTATAATTACCAGCTTTAGAAGTATCCTTAACTTTATTAGCTTACTAAAAGAATACTTTCCCCTCTTATTATTCGCATTTAAACCTAAGTCGCTAGTCTATCTTCCTCTACCTCTTACCCCGGCGGTCTAGCTTATAAAAGACTACTTTCCCTAGCTACAAGACATCATAAATAGGCTTCCTACTTCTCTCTCTAACCTAGCCGTAATGAGAGCCCTCTTTTGTAAGGGAAATGCCGACTTTTTAACCCGGCGAGGAGGGCTACCGGTATTCGAGCCGGTATAGTTGTCCGACCTCGAATACCTCTATATCTTCGAAATCCTCCGTGACGACTAGTATATCAATAAGTGAGGCTTTTTATAATACCAATAAAACTATATATAATATCAATATAGCCTGCGGCAGCCATCTTTAATGTTATGACGGTTAATAACCCCTTATAAGCATTACATGGAGGTTAGATACGGACCGGGGCAAATTTTCGCCGGTGGCATGATCGGCAGCCCAGACTCCACTTAGTCTGCATTAGCTTTTTACGAATTTGTTGAGTAGATATGGTATTTTGAGATAGAGGCTGCCGGTCTGATGGATATCCTCCCTTGCCTACCGATTCGGGGAATCTACGACTACTCGGACTCTCACAAGAACAAGGAATGGCAAAGATATGCCGCGGCTGCCGGGAGGCGCTTTAGCGGCACGGCAGATGCCTGCGCCCGGTGCAATGGCGGAACCCCTTACGGACGCCGATAGGCGCTCTGAATCTGCTGTAGGCATGCCAAATGCCCGCTCTCCTCCTCGTACACTAGACCCACCTAATGCTCCTTATCCTCTTGTTATACCGGACTATCCAGTTGGATCCCCGCCAGGGCCCCCCAGTGAAGGATCTTTGGTTAAGGAAGCGCCTCTCTCGCGAGGTCTCCCCTTGCAATCGCCGCCGAGGTATAATTCACCACAGGCTATATATACAAGATATGTTGCCGCAAGGAGCGCATGGTACACAGCGCAGCCTACTGGAAGCATCAAGACCAATCAGCAATATCGCAGGGCGATGGGCTTCCCTCTCAGGTATGATAAGCAGAGCTATGAGTGGTATCTGGATTATAAATAGATGTCCAAGCGATGTACTAGTTCAACCGGGTTAAGAGAATGGATAAAGGAAGAGATAATGGCGTATCTGGACTGGAGCAAGGTAGAGGATGAATGCGTTGAAGACCGGGTAGCCAAAGAGATGGGTAATAATCCCCTGGTAAATAAGAGAAGAGGTGTAAAGGACATCTGGAAGAGTGTAGAACGAGACAGCAAAGAGTAGTAAGCTATGCACTCGGGCACTGACTCGAAAGAGTAGTGTATTATAATCAAAGGTAGATCTAAAATCTATTTTCTGTTGAATCTGTCTGTAGCAGAACGAAAGAATGAGCCAAGGAAAGGAAACAGGGGCGCTATTTGGCTCCTCATACCTGCACCGGGGCCGGTGCAAATAAGATCTGTTATGTAAGAGGGATATGTGGCCTTATTGAAGGCCCACCAATTCAACGATCAACAGCTTCTACGGTATCAATTCAATGATCAACAGCTTCTACGGCATCAGTTCAACTTGCCATGCCTTTCTTTTGCTACAATGGACCCAATTGAGCCCCCCTTTGCTTCCCCGATAATGCCCTCCCCCCTGAGGGCCAATTCAACTCACGGGAGGAGCTACGTACAGCAATCAATGCTTGGGCAGCGCCACGAGGCTATGCCTTTGTAATTGGAAGATCCAGGAAGACGAAGAATGGCAGAAGTGAAGTCATCTTCAACTGTGACCGCGGAGCAGGGCGCACACCTTCAGCCTCAGCCTCGAAGAAGCGGATTCGTCAGACGGAAACGCGTCGTACGGGGTGCCTCTTCTCTATCATAGCAAAGGAAAGCCTGCGTAAGACTATATGGAGTCTGAGGCATCGTCCTGGTGCGGGCTTTGACTAATATAATCACGAGCTAAGTATCAGTCATCTAGCATATCCAACGCTTCGTCAGCCATCAAGCCTAGAGGGATCAATAATCCAATAACTCGCTAATGCCGGCATTGCGCCAAAGGAGATTAGATCCTTCTTACACATGAATTCAGATATACTTGCTACATAGTAAGATATATATAATTATATTATACGGGGCAAGCGGGACCTTAATAGGGGTCAAAGTAATATACATGCCCTTACTGATTAGCTTAGGAGCGAGGGCTTCTAGAGTCGAATTCGCCTTGACGAGAGTGGCAGAGTTATAGCAGTCTTATTTGCACATCCGAAGTCACTAGGATACCTCAAATCATATCCCGAAGTGCTTATATTAGACTATACATATAAGACCAATAAGTATAAGATACCTCTTCTTAATATAGTTAGTATTAACGCCTATCAGCTATCCTTCTATATTATATTTATATTCCTTAGTGGTAAGGAAGAGGATAATTATATATAGGCCCTTGAATGATTACGGTCTATGTATGAGCTTCACGGAGCAGCCCTTCCATCTATGATACTTACAGATCGCTGCCTTGCTTATATAAATGCTGTTTCCTCTCCCTCTTATTTCCCCGAGTTAATCTCGATGTTGTGCTTATGGCATATCAACAAAGCGGTTCTGACCTATTGTATGCCTGCATTTACTCGGGATAAAAGCAACCCTTAAGGGCATAAAGAGTAGAAGGAATTCTATGGCTCTTAGCACGAGATTATAGCCTCACTGACTGAGGATATCTACAATGAGAGGCTTAAGAAGTTTAAGAAGTATTATATCCCTGATTATATTAACGAGGTGGGCTATATTATAGAGACCTAGCTAGATCTCTATAAGCAGAGGTTTATCAAGGCGTGGGTTAACCAATACCTACACTTTGAGCAATATGTTATATCGCGATGCGAGGGCATTCATCAGCTTATCAAATCTCACTTGAAGACCTCGCAAGTTGACCTCTTTGAGGCCTGGAGGATCATTAAGCTTATTCTATTGAACCAGCTCGCCGAGCTCGAGGCAAACCAAGCCAGGCAGCATATCAGCACACCTCTTCGACTATCTGGCGTATTATACGGTAATTTGCGTGGTTGGATCTCGCATGAAGCCCTGCATAAGGTTGAGGCTCAACGGGAGCGACTATTGAAGGAATATCCTATGTGTATAGGGGTTTTCACTATGACCCTTGGTCTGCCTTGTGCTCATACCCTTCAGGCTTTGTTGGAGCAAAATCAGCCCCTTCAACTATATCATTTCCATCCACATTGGCGTCTCCAACGCTCAGGAACCCCCCAGCTCATCATTAAGCCTCACAAGCAATTCGATCGCCTTGCGGCTAGTTCAACGCTGCCGCCAACGAGCACACAACGTGAGCCCTCTGCATTTGAGTATGTTGAGAAAGCGGCACAACCAAAGGCACCGCCAACATGTTCGAGATGTCACGAGCTTGGCCATAATATGAGGTCTACAGCATGCCCCTTACGCTACGAGCATCTATTGCAGGCTCCTGCCCAAACCTCTACGACAACGCACACAACAACACATACATCTACTCGCTCTATAACCCGCTCATTATCACCGTCATCTCCGTCAGGCTCTATGGTATCCGAGACTATAGCCTACACAACAACACACATAACAACGCACACAACAACTCACGTGGTATCTCCTCCGGCAGCTAGCTTGGCAACTGTTCCTGCAGTAAGCACGGCAGCGGCGCCCGCATTACGAGCTGATGACCCCCGTGCCATCTTCTAACGATACAAAGAAGCACGAGAGGCCTGGTATGCCACATTGCCTCGGGGAGCCTACAAGACGAATCAACTATATCGGAAGGCTATGGGGCTGCCGCTGCGTTATAGCAAGGTGGACTATAATTGGTGCCTTGACTATAAGCAAATGGGGAGGCATTGCAAGGCGGGAAATAGCATCAGAGAGTGGACCAAGGAGGAGATAATGAGTTATCTTGATTGGGATAAGGCTGAGAACGAGCGGGTTGAATAGAATGTAGGGGTAGAGATGGCGGAGCAGCCTTTCTCAGGGCGGCGTGGCATGCGAGAGATATGGGATGCTGCTGAGAGAGATCTTCAATTACAGGAGAGCTGGTATAGAGATGGGAACCCCCCTAACTAACATTTGATAGAGGAAATAGAGGGCTTCTTCTAAGGGAAAGAGCTGCTTTATATATTGCATGCGTTAAAGTGATTTACTTATATCGTGATAGCTGTGGTGGTATTTATAGCCTTGGGCAGGCTGATATACTGCTAATAGACGACATGTGATCAATTGAAGAGCTATAAATCATCCTCGCTCTTCAATTATAAGAGTAAATGCTGCTTCTGTGGATTAAAGAGAGATCTCTCTTGCACACACACATATCCCTCTTACATAACAGATCTTATTTGCACCGGCCCCGGTGCAGGTATGAGGAGCCGCGCCATTTTTGGGGCTTAGTCAGAAAACGCGCCCAGGCGCCAGTGTATCAGTCGCCAAGAGAGAGGTGGGGCAAGGCGTCAACGTTGCTGGCGGAAGGCCAGCCGGCGATGAGGAGAGCGGCGATTTCGACATTTCGCTGGTTAGGTCCAAAGAAAAAGCACGCGTAGAAGGGCGCTGCCTCGGTGGCGCGATATGGTTGGGGAACGCGTTCCAGATTAAACACGTGGTGAGGGGGAAAGTAGATTAGCCAAATATGAAGTCAAAAGTAACAATGAAGCTACAATAACCAGTCTCGACCCATAATGGAAACGTCATGACGTCATGAATCGCTGAGGTCCAAAAGAGACCTACACCCACCGATCCAGAGACCCATGTGTCATTTCAACCTAGATCAAAGCTTCCTTCCCATTCGCTTGTTGCCCTCAACACAATGTATACGGTTATCAGCAACTACCTCCTTATTACTCAACGCCTTTCGCCATGAACCTCTTCAACTCAAACAGCCTCAGCGTGTAGCGCCTAGATTTCTTATCTTCAACGCCGTTTCATGGCAATGTATTAGGAACAACCCGATGCTTTCCGACTTAGGCAAACCTTGCGGTGACTGCGGTTTGCTGGCGACCATCCCGACGTTTTGAGCTGATTATCGCAGCATGCTCGTGTGCAATGGCCCTCGATCAGCTGAGCTACTGAGTGAGCCGTCCAGTAGTTTATATCAGGTCCACGCGATATCGGACCGACCCTCAGGTAGCAGTTGCCGTATGAGAAGACTGCTCTATTTTGCCCGCCAATATAGGCTCGGCTCGTGGACATGAACTCTATCAGACGAAGACAAGAGTTCCGGTAGGCAAGATTATCACCGCTGCAGCTGATCCCGAATGTGGCTCGTTCTTCAAGATGGGTAGTGTCCTTATGGCTAATAGTTGAAAGGAGATCAAGTATCTCGGTATGTGTATCGTTGCTGCTTGTGTTGGCGTAGATAGAAAGGGCGTGACTAAAATCTTCTGGCACATTGGCTTTGTATTCCATAGCATCTTCCTCAATACTGCCGAGTACTGTCAAGTTGGTGTCTCCAACAGTGCCGTTGATAACCTCCCCGAAAATGTGATAACGCGCCCATAAAGCATCGCCGAATCTCTTCTCATCAATGGCCGCGACATATCTGCTGGCCCAAGGCTCAACCAGCCCTAAGCCCTCGGTTTCATTAAGAACACGATTGATGGGAATGTCGAGGAATAAGGGTTCGTTGGGTTCGGTGTATTTCGTGCCGGTAGCTAGGCCGTCGCCGTTGCTCAACCCAAAAAGGAAGAAGCTCAGAAGGAAATGAAGCATCATCATGCTTCCAGGCTTGAATAGTCTTGAGAGAATGACAAATATGGTTTATGAGGCTTTGTGTCGAAGACGTTCAGCCTGAGCCGTGATGTTTTGATCTTGTCAGAGAGATCAACCGAAGGGGACTTTTTATATCCCGAACAGGATCAAAACAGCCAATTTCTCTTAGACTGTCTCAGCTACCATGGTTCATGTTGGTTGTGAATCGGTTATCACGGCACGGTGAAGACGGTCTAGTGGATACTTCCTAAGCGATTACGAGATCAGCGTGCCTCGCACTAACACTCTGTCTGCATGAATGACCTGTTTCTGAGCAAGCATATGGGTCGATATGTGTATTGCTATGGCCTGTTGGAGATGGATTCGGTTGTTCATGTTGGCTGCATAGGCTTCAGTTGTTTTACGGCTATGTTATTTCCATTGGGTCGCTCAGAAGTCCACCCCCCACCGCTTCTTCGAGCCCTTGACCAAGCGGAGATCTTACATAATAGCTTACAGAAATAACATGTGAATACGAGAGTCTCAGTCAAGATGTAAGAGATCGGGCCGAACGGCTTCAGTTCGTTAAAATCTTGCTGCACCACAGTGGAGTGCAAAAAGTACTTGACCACCGTGTTTTGCTTCGCAGTAGCAGGTCAATTTTGTGGTTAAAAAAGGAAACCAAGCAAAAGATTTGAAAACCACTAGCAGCTCTACCTTTGGTTTCTAGGTCAGAGGAATATGAGACTGCGCGTAAAAGATACTTCTCTACCAAAACGAAACAGGAAACGTGTTATTATTAGTTGGGCACGTCCAAATCGGCAAGAGATCTGGTCTATGGAAGTTCAGTATATTGCTTGGAGTGAAAAATTGAAGTTTCATGCAGCAAAAGTGGATCAACCTATACCAAGGTGAACCGCAATTCTCATGACTCTTAAGCTGCTTGTAGTCCGGATCAAGCTAGCGACTGAACAAATTGACAGATTGAAAAGGCTCTATAGGCCGTCAGAAAGCTCTATACCACTAAGATCTTCCTTATCAATACGCAAGATTATCTCGATCACCTCGGGGTGTGTGTCTGCACTGTTCATTCTATCTGTATAGAAAGCCACAGCCGCAGCATAATCTTCCGGTGCAAATTTCTTGTATCCCATAGCATCTTCTGTGATGCTCTCAAGTACAGTCAACTTCTCAATCATACCATTTATCACATTTCCAAAGATATGGTAGCGTGCCCATATCGCATCGCCGAACCTTCCGTCGTGGATAGCATCGATGTACGAGGTGGCCCAGGGCTCAACAGCGGGTACTCCTACGTCGTGGAGAACTCGTTGCACGGAGATATCGAGAAATAATCCCTCCGGGGGCTCGGCGTCGCTCAGACTCATAGCTATACGCAGGTTATTATTACTGCCTATCACGGAGTAAAACAAAGCAAAGTTTGGCATGAATACCTGTTTGTGTTCTTTGTATTAAATAGTGGTGTAAGATTGATTGGCAAAAGCTGAGTTTTTGTATGAAACTAAGAGTATAAGAAAGAGGTAAAGGAAAAGTAAAAGGAAAAAAAAGGGAAAGAAGAGGAGAAGAATGCGGCGGGGCTTTATAGACGCATAGCCGGCAGCCATGCCCGGCCGGTACCACGCACGCAACCTTCGGCATAGCCGTGCCTCAACTCTCTCCTGTAAAAACTTTTTCTTGGCACCCGCTGTTAGAGCGCTGCTAGTGGGAAAAGTTTTCACAGGCAAAATCGACAGCAAGCGCAGCTGTGGGCCTGACGGGACCTTAACAGCTGCCACAAGAAATTCATTCAGTGAGAAAAAGGGATTCAGAGAGTTGACCTTTCTTCTCGCTGCTTGCCCCCACGATACTGAGCTTCGCGAGATCTTGACATTGCCTTCTGGCCTTCTCTTTGTCCTGCCTTTGGCTCCTCTGAGCCCCGACTTTTCTGGCCTCGCGAGCCTCCGACATCATGGGCTTCGCGCCCTCCCCCGAACTTCCCGTCCGACCGACTTCTGCAGCTCTGGCTGCCCAGATGACACCCGCAGCGGCCTGCTGCTCGACTCCCCTGGCCTCGTTGCCTTCACCTCTCCGGGCCTCCGCGTCCTAGTTTCTGCAGCCTCGCGCTGCTTCGACCGACCTCTGCAGCTTCGGCTGCCCGACCTCCTTAGGCCCTCCTATGCCCTCCACCTCGACGCATGGGGCACCGATGCCTCACTACCCTTTTCGCAGCCTCGGAGCTGCATGACCGACCTCTGCAGTCGTGTACTGCCCAGAGAACCTCTTTCTTCTGCAGCCTCGGCTGCCGCCCGAACCATAACCGGGCCTCGACGATTGGTCTCGCTTGCTGAGACCACTGGACATAACCGCTGGGTCAAAACGGTATAGAGCTTACCTGGAGACCGTGGAACGAGGCGGCTGCCTCGTCCATAGAGTAGCGTTCTGGCCGCCTTGGGTTTTTCTCCTGCGAGGGTTTTCCCCAAGGATGCACAGCTTAGATCGCAGCTACTGGCGATCTTAGGAGGCAAGGACTTCTTACCTCGGGGTGTGGAAGGCTACTTGATCTATCTATGCAAGAGAATTCTCGGCCGGAGAGGGATATGTTCCCGCTGACGGGATGCCCTCTTGAGAGTGATGCGCCTTCGTGCTGATGATATGCTGGATGAACTAGAAGGAATCGCAGTTGCATAGGGATATATCCTGAATTACCTGCTTTGACATCTAAGATGATGTGCTTGAACCTACCGTAGGGCCGGCTACGAGTAGGAAGGTGCCCTCGGGGGAAGGAGCTCGAGAGGCTCTCCGTTGATGCGAGTGGACATCGCGGGTATTCTAGGTGGAGTCAAATGCGACAGCAATTGTAGACAGTTCAGCTCAGCACGTCCTGTGCTCCCTTAGGAGACTTCTGGGGCCTCACGGCCCCCCGGACGAAAAATATACATACATACATACATACTAAATTTGACACGGGTACAGTAATGACGATGGAAATAGACGCTGCAACAACTTGCGCAATGCAAAACCGGATCCCCAATCCTCGCCTACCCCCCCCTTTTCAATTAGCATGGCGTCGTTTGATACCGACAGAGCCGAAACATAGAAGAACACAAATCAGAATACTTCCAAAAACGGCAGATGGAATTCCTAGAAGAAAAACATATTGGACAACATATTGGACAACAACATAGGGTACTCTTCAACAGAGAAACATGTACTTAGCGAAGTAGAGTAGATATATGGCAGGAAACCTGGGGGCGGCTGGCCTTGTTTCAACAAGAAGGCGAAGTGGGGTGCCCACAAGATGGACACTTCGGCCGTCAGCCAGGGCCTGTTGACCGGGCATGGCTGCCGGGTAATGGCGGCTAAAACCGAGTAGGAATAGAACCTGAACCTGAACCTGACATGAGCGAGCTTTGGCTTGTCGATCCAACCGTGGACAAGCAAGTGCCATCCACCCAGGGCTAAACAAGCAGTGGATAATCCGCTGCGAAAATGCTGTCCCTAAGGAAGCAACCCTACGCGAGCATTGGCAAATGTTCAGGCTGAACGACAAAACAGGGCTACTATTTATATCTCAACATTTAATTATCTACCTCTCTTCCCGAAAATAGTTAAGTTGAGCTACTCTGCTTAACCGGCTTAACCCCTGAGTTTGGTCGAGTACCGGACTTAGATCGTGCCCTTAGAACGGTGCGGAAGGGCGCGCTGGATAGCGGCCTAAGAATTACCATCTTATTTCATCCTACGCATAGTTTCATCCTCTTCTGACATCCATCTTACGCCGGATGATTTTGCAGCTAAATATAAAGTCTTAGATAGGCTTTGGCGCTTCTTTGGATTCAACACGGATCTTCTAGCATATGGCTAATATAAATCAGAGTCCTAGTTAAATTATAATTAAAATATTATCTTACCGCCCTTAGTAATACATTTAAGCAAAATATCCCTAAGAGGCTATTCCTCGAACCGAGTAAGAAATATATTAGCCTCGGGTAAGGCTAGTATTACTTATGATAGCATTAGGCTATTAATATCGCGTCTAGACATTTAAATCGCACTCGGCAATTATGCGGTATATATTATCGATCGTCTTTGGCGAGAGCTCCGAGAGCCCCGAGAACTAGCGGCGGTACTACGGACCGAATAGGAAGCGGACTTCGAGACCTTACGGCGCTTGCGACCTTAATATATACCATCGGCATCATCGTCTTTTAAGCTAGAATCCTCGCTATCTGTGAGTAAAGGAGAGTTCTCGTCCCGGCAGTGAGATTCTAACCCGCTGAGGCCCTCCTTACTCTCTAAACCCTCACTATCTGCGTTACCGTCTTTGGACTGCATCGTTTTATGTATTTGCAAAAATATGCGACGGGAACGACGAGATAAGGACGGGGATGATACTTGGGCTTTAGATAGCGATTCGAATCTAGCCTCCGTGACCTTAGACGCGGCATCGCTGGGCGCGCAGCTAGTATTACCCGAGCCTTGTGCTTAATGTGGTTCGGCCGAAGGCCTCGCGGGAAATGGGGTGCGGGCTTTAGAAACGGCATCGTCGCGCGAACCGCCGGTTAGCGCTTCGCTCGCCTTAAGTGATATTTAGGTTACCTCGACGGGGCTAGTAGTCCGCGGAGAGTGTGTGTAAGTCAAGGGGGAATCTGGATGACCCTGGGTATTATGATAAGCGCCATGGTCAAAGACGGCATCGACCATTATATTACTCCGTTTATTGATTGGCATAGGTCGAAGCTCTTGCTTATCCGCCGTAATCGGGTATGGCTAGCTTTTAGGGCTAGTAGGAGGGGTTGCGAAATTGATATCATGAGAGGTGGACGCATCTCTAGTGAGCACGTGATTTATCTTATAAGAAGAGTTCTGGCTCGGTTCGGCATCAGCGAGGTAAGAAACTTGCATCTAACTCGGCCAAACTAAGGCGGCTTCTGCTTAAGCTAGGGATACTATTAGCGCGGTAATCATATTAATGGCAGCTTCTAATTTAGTTGCGCTATATTCAATGCCGATAAGATCTAGGCATCGGTTATTAGAACCTTCCACCTAAATAGAGCACCATAATATCGAAGACCTACCTAGATAGTCCGGGGTACTAGTACGTATTACATAAGATTGCAAGCTATTGAGTTCTCGACTCTTACCATCTTTATCTTTAATATTAGACTCGATATCGGAGGGAATATAAATCGCTATATCACTGGATTTTCTAAGAGTTAAGAGCGCCTCCTTACCATGCAGAGATGCCATATCTGGCTAAGAGGCAAGGGGAGTCAAGCTTTAACATAGCTTCCGCTGCTCAGAGTCGAAATTTACCGAGGCCATACTTACGTCGCAGTATACGTGGAGGAAAAGAGATAGGGGGTTTAGTATTCGCAGTATGGCCAAGGTGAAGATAGGCGGGCATTATCCGGCTTATATGCTCGCAGCTGAGCCATGTGGCCACACAAGTCCCAACCGCTTGCATAAGGCCAGCCCGTTGTCTTCCTGCTGTCTCCCCAAATTCTCCGAGATGATGGCAGGGGCGAGGGAGGAGGCAGACGCGTAACCGCTTCTCCTTCGTGCCAATCACTTCATTGCCGGGCCACACCGAGGCAGCTGAGCTGAATAGATGATCCCCCCTCGATTCATCTTCTCGCACACCGTCAGGGATCTATGCCACTCGCTGGCAAGGCAGACTTCTCAGGATCTCAGGAGATACCCGATGAGGAAGGTCAGGATGGCTATTGGGCTATTCACGTACAGCGCGTCATTTCCAGTTGGTCAGGCAGCATCGGGTAGAAAGTTCCCGGCAGCACTAGCTCTTCCGTCTAACCGCGGTGGAGCTCAACGCCACGCCTATGCATGTTAGTCGCCCACAGCCACGAACTTGCTGAGCTATTCAGAGGACGGGAGAGCACCAGATGCCGTCATAAACGCCTTATGAGCCCGCAGCAATAAGACAAACGGGGTTAATATGCGTGCAACACTAACGACTCGCCGGAGTGCGCCCATCCCCGACCCCTTCCTTGACACCCAATCACCCCTCTCAGTTCGCCGGCTTGCTCTTGATTTTGAAACTGCTGAGCCATCGGGACTGGCACCGGATCGGATGAGTCTGTAGCCGAGGGAGCGTTCCCCTAAGCGGCAAGAAGTCTCTCGGCAACCCCTGAGCAGAGAAATGGTGACTCGGACACCGTCAAGCGAGTTATGACCGCACTCTCCGCTCAGGCCTGGGGATCAATCGGTGAGCAAGACTATGTTAGAAGCCTCCGTAGCCACCCATACCAGTTTCAGGAGGCGGGCCTAAGATAGCACCATCCATCATCATGCTTTTAGGGGCTAGGAGGGAATCAATAAGCCACTACGGCATTTCTGCCATTGGCTGGGCGCTATTGGCTGGGCGCTATTGGAGGCCTCACGAAGATAAGAATCGCCGTAAGATGCTCTGCCGCCTAGGAAGCATCGAAGCGCTATGAGGCAGTCCGGCGGGGGGGAAAGCCTCTGGGCTATAAGTCGCTATTAGACTCCATGAGAAGAGGGCAGAGAGGAAAGCCACACGAACCGCATAGTAGGAAAAGAAAATAGAGGATGTGATGGCCATGAATGGTAGTGTGCTTCTCATGCCGTCTAAGACCTGGCTCTGGGGACGAGAGCAGGTGTCGCCTTGATTGATCGATTCCCGTAGAGCTTCATCTTAATGCAGGACGATGACGCAGCAGGAGGGGGCTGAGGTTGAAGGTAGCGATGGCCGCCGAAGAGTTGAAACGGTGGATGCAAAGGGGCGGAGGATGGAAGGAAGCAGAAGTCAAAGATACATGTTCACAGGGCCGGATGAGGTTCCTGTCTTATATACGGAGCGTCACGTGATAGGCAGTCGGGCTGACGTACGGCGAGCGTACCTTGCCTGAATAGGCGGTGCCGCCAAACCGGAGGCGGTAGCAGCGTGTTCGCGATTACTTAATAAAGTTTAAAGC